>CAUYRH010027704.1:0-52537 GCA_963574655.1 Perodicticus potto | reverse complement strand
AAAATATTATACAATCACCAAAATGTAAGTTCTTCTTTTATAAAGAAATAACTGTAATTAGTGAAAAAAGTAAAAGGAACTAATGAATAGTGAATTTCTATTGAATTTCCTTACTATGAATAAGGAAAGGGAGTGAAAAGTATTAGTTTTTTTACAGAAAGTATTACCAACTCAGTTTTATTTAAATAACCTGCCAAAATCATATGCTATTAAATAAATGGCAGAGAATAGATTCAGTGAAGTCTTTCAGAAATGACAGAATACAGATGTGACATGGAATTCTCTAGGAAATCAAAATAGGATCATAAATTAGCCATTTTTGAAAAATAAATATAATCTATTAGTCTAATAAGGTCTATATTAAATTTAATTTAAAGTTATGGATTTATTAATATCATAATAACGGGCACTATATAGTAATCTATTCTGTAGCAAATAATATTAACCCATAGAGATGGTAAGAAGGAAGATACACCATAACTAATGAGTATAGATATCAGCTCCCGATTTGGGGCAGCATGGCATTACACACTTAGGCTTCAATCAAAGCTGCTAGAGACAGGAATTTCTTCCTCATTAAAACAGCAATTTTTGCCTGTTTTGTTCAAAGCTAGATTCCCACTGCCCAAAATAGTACCTGCTTTACAGAAAGCACAAGGTAAATACTTGTTCAATAAATCAGAAATACCAAAGGTTAAAGGTTAATTTTGGCAGAGAGCCAAAAATTAAAACTAAAAAAGAATACCCATTCTTAAAGCAGATTCTGCACTGAAATGTAGTTTGCAATCTTGTTCCATATTGTCTGAGTAATCTACAGTTAGCATAATATCCATAGTAACACTAAGAAATAACTCTAAGATTTAAGAATGACTACTCTACAGTACAGACAGATATGCGCAATTTATTTAGGAAATATGTAAGAAGGTAAAAATGACAAGACATCATCCTGCCTTTTACTTCCAAACTGTTTTACTCAAGTTCTTTTTTTTTTTTTTTGCAGTTTTTGGCAGGGGCTGGGTTTGAACCCGCCACCTCCGGCATATGGGGCCAGGACCCCACTCCTTTGAGCCACAGGCACCGCCCTACAAGTCCTTTTTTCAAAAGTGATAAAACATACCTAGCATAAAATTCACCATTTTAACCATTTCTAAGTGTTCAGTACTAAATACAACAGAACCTTCATAGTTGACCACCTCCCTGCATTGACCACCTTCTGAAGTGTATCTAATTTTCACAGACCACACATGCACCACATGTACTCATCAGTACAGTAGTGCTAGTTCCTCATGTTGGCCACCTCTGTATGTTGACCAGTTTGTTATGGTCCCCTCGGTTGTTCTACTGTACTATGAACTATCCATCTATAGACCATTTTTGTCATCTCAAATGGAAACTCTACACATTAAACGATTACTTCCCATTGCCCCCTTCCCCCAGCTACTGGTAGCCACCATTTTACTTTCTCTCTCTATGAATTTAACTATTTTAGGTACTTCACATAAAGTGGAACCATACAATATTTATCTTTTTGTGCCTGAGTTATTACCATAATGTCTTCAATGTTCTTCAAGCTCTTTTAATATGACTATGACTAACCCTGTTTGGGGATGTTGTCAGCCACAATGTATTCTATCTTTCTCTTACTCCTCATTTAGCACCAATATAAAATACTCAGTAAGCATGACACAAGTGACTTATTTTTGTCCATATAACTTATAAGGAATACATGTTTTATACAGTGACATGGAATACTCATGTATCTTAAAGAAGATGCCCACAATTTTTATTTCTTCATACCATATCTTATTCTGTTTAACAATTTTCAGTTATAAACTTAGATACTTAACATTGTACCCATAAGGTGAGAGCTTATCAAACTTCCTTCTTCCTCCCTGAGTAAAGGCCTCAACTACAACTTGGACTTTACCTAACAGATGTAAACAATGTAACCTAATTGTTTGTATCCATATATTAATCTGAAAAAAAATTAGAGACTTACTTATATTAAGACAAAACTAGATGCACAACATACTAGAATTCTGTTCTACTCCAGTATGGAAGGCAGCATAGGAGGCAATGAGGACATAGCGCTGTGTCATAGAGTCCTTCCCCTCACAGAGCATGCAGCCTAGGCAGAACAAAGACTCACACACACAGGTACAAATGTAACTAATGCAAGAAGGAATTTAAAATGGTATAAAATCAAGTAGGAAAGGAATTTAACCTATGGCTAGATGCTCATCCACACCTTCACAGGAAATTCATTTTAAGGCAAGAGTCAAAAGATGAATAGGAGCAAACTAAACTTAGGTGGGTGTGCATGTTTGTGTGTGTGTAAGTGTAGGGGATATTTCTGCCCATTTCAGACAGAGGACACTGCAAGGTAAAAGGCATGAAGTGAATACAGAGAGGCAAAGACTGGCATATTTGAGAAAACTGTAAGAAGTTGAATATGACACACACAGAGAGTTGGGCCAAAACAGTACTAAGGAAGCAAGGGGCCAACTCATGGAGAACCTTGTAAACCATATTCAGTATGCTACAGATGATGAAAATCTATTAAAGATTTCAGACAAGCAGATGACAAGGTTAGATACATGTTTTGAAAAGATCACTCCAACTAAAGACTAGAAAATGGAGAGAGGAGAAAAATGAAAGTGGGGAAACTAGTTACCACTATGCAATTGATCAGTTTTCAAATGATGTCTGGAGCAGCAGTGGGGATAAAGTGAATCAGAGAAGTCTCAGAGATACTGAGATTTAAATTATCTGAACTAAGTGACTGATCAAATATCACAGATACAAGAGAAGGAAAAATCAAAGGATGAGACCCAGGTTTCTGATAAGATTAATTATTTGGATGATAGATCTACTTACCAAAATAGACAGGGAATAATAGCAGGTGACTAAATTTTCTGCCAGGGAAAGTCCAATTTCAAATACACACAGTTTGAATTCTTTCAAGACAACTGAGAATTTTCAGCTCCAGGTCTGGAGTTCAGAAGAAAAACACTTGGGAGTTGTCAAAACATAAATGCTTGATAATGGCTCGGCGCCTATGGCTCAGGCTAAGGCGCCAGCCACGTACACCTGAGCTGGCAGGTTCGAATACAGCCCAGGCCTGCCAAACAACAATGGTGGCTGCAACCAAAAAATGGCGGGGTGCTGTGGCGGGCGCCTGTAGTCCCAGTTTCTTGGGAGGCAGAGGCAGGAGACTCGCTTGAGCCCAGGAATTGGAGGTTGCTGTGAGCTGTGATGCTACAGCATTCTATCCAGGGTGACAGCTTGAGGCTCTGTCTCAAAAAAAAAAAAAAAGCTTGACAAAAATGGATGAGAACTCTAGCAGGGGGAAAATGAAGTTAAAAAAGAAGGCAAAGCTCTAAGTTCTTTAATGTCAACATTAAAGAACTAGCAAATGTGGGCAGTGCCTATGGTTCAGTGAGTAGGGCGCCGGCCCCATATGCCGGAGGTGGCAGGTTCAAACCCATCCCCAGCCAAAAACTGAAAAAAAAAAAAAAAAAAGAACTAGCAAATGAGACCACAAAAAGAAAAACAGAGGCAGAAGTGAACTGAGAGTAGGAGGCACTGCAGAGCAAGACCGGAGACTGCCACAAAATGGAAAAAACGGACAATAGTAACAAATACGGCTGAGAGATCAAACAAATGAAAATTCAAAAACAGACTACAAGTTTGGCAAAAAAAGACATCATTAGTGACTTTGGCACAAATGGTTTTGTTGGAATAGTATGAAAATATGATTACAGAGAACTAAGTGGTAGGAGGCTGCAGTATAAACCTTTTAAGAAGTCTGGTTGTGCAGGAAAAGCAAGAAGCTGAGAGACAGGCAGGGTCAACAGAAGACTGCTGTTTTAGGATAGGAAGGGTTTATGACAAAATAAATGCTGTGAAGAAGCCTATAGATAAGAAGTTGAAAGTAAAATAAACAGAGATGGCAGAGGTAGAGGTAGGAGAAGATCAGATACAACCAGCTTCCTGAGAAGCCTAGGAGGAAGAACACTTCTTCCATTAGAACAGGAGGGAAGAAGTAACTGTGTGTGAATGAAGATGTGTTTTGCAGATTTAGTGGCAGAAAATTAAGGGAGGTCCTATCTGATGGTTTCTATTTCCTTTGTGAAGTAGAAATGGGGTCACCTCTTAAGAGTGAAGGATGACAGCTCGGTGCCTGTAGCTCAGCAGCTGGGGCGCCAGCCACTTACACTGGAGCAGGTGGGGTCAAATCCAGCCCAGGCCTGCCAAACAACAATGACAACTATAGCAAAAAAGTAGCTGGGTGTTGTGGCAGGTGCCTGTAGTCCCAGCTACTTGGGAGGCTGAGGCGAGAAGATGGCTTAAGCCCAAGAGTTTGAGGTTGCTGTGAGCTGTGATGCCATGGCACTGTACCAAGGGTGACAAACTGAGACTCTGTCTCAAAAAAAAAAAGAATGAAAGATGAAGTCAGGGCTAAGAGAAATAGAGTGAAAAAGAGCAGAGACAGCTGACTAAGAAAACATAAAAGGACTGCTGGGGTAATGCTGAGGGTCCAACAGGACTGATGTCTAATCATGTAGTTTTCTCTAGTGATAAGTCAGGAGATATTGATGAAAATTAGTATGTGTGTTTTTATGTTGGATTATCTAAATGAAAAGCAACAGTTTAAATGAATGTAACAGAAATAACAACGAACAAGTAACCTAGTTTTTAACAAATTTCCTTCCTAATATTCCCTGCAAAATCAAACAATTCTCAATGGCATACTTACAGGATTATAGACTAAAAGATTTACAAATAGGAATCAAATCAAAATGCAGAAATAAACAGGAATATATTTAACATTAATATTAAAAATATTTTCAAGCTTAATTGACAACTGAGACATATCTAAACTATAACTACACTGGCACTAAAATGCTAATCAGACTAATAGTCGCTCATGCTTTTCCATACCTTCTCCTTATATTATATGCTTAAGTATGTTTGTATTTAAAAAGCAAAATTTGGATTGTGCTATAAGGTTTTAAATTGTAGTTTTAATATTTATTATGTATCTGTCACCTAATATTCTTCAAAATCACAAATCACGGCAATATAAGAGATTCTTTGGTTAAAGAATTAGGAAGAATTCAAGGAAAAAAAATTACCTATAAGACAAAACAATTCTCTTCTTCCTACTGTCACCCCAGTACTTTTGTCATTTTCAATTTTATTAGAAACAAGAAAAGAACTTACAGTCCTTACAGCCTAGTTCTCACAACAGTCTTTTCATATTTAGACAGATTCACATATAAAGAAAAAATACTGTACTCTTTACTTGAAATTTTTCGAACTATATGAAGTATGTCAAACATCTGACTCTGATTTTAAAATTAGACTTAAATTATTTATTTCTCAGTCATTGTAAATTTGACCAACTATACACAACATTCTTTTGTTTAAATACTATTATTATAGAAAGCCAGCCAAAGTTAAAAGTTTTAATTAGAACAGCAAAAACTTGTTTGGAAACAATGTAAATGGTATCCTAACCCATACTACAGAAGAAGAACAGAAAAAATACCTCTAACAAATGAAATTCTTCTAAAAATAAACCATGATCACACTCTGTTTTCAACTGTGAAAAATTTCCAAAAGACAAAAAACTATAGAGATCTGCAAAGGAGATATTACACAAACATATCTAAGTCTGAGTTCTACTAACAAGACTGCCCTACTTTTCTAAAATTATCATTTCTAGTAAGAAAAGCCAAATAAATGATTTCAATAAAATCACAACATGAGCCTGAGGAGGTTTTCATGTACTTAGTCTCTGCTATATGCCCAGCCCATGACAGATACTGAGGATGCATAGAGGGGGAAAATAAAACAGTTTCTATACACGAAAAGGGAGTTGAGTTAACACGCTCCCTTAAGTAGTTTCCTCCAGCAGCATGACTTCCCATAGCTAGAGCAGGCTGAGGAGCAGTGCTGCCCCTCAGACCGATAAGGAAGAAATCAAGGACAAACTTCATTAAAGTGAAAGAAATAGGCCGTCACCACAAACACATTTCCACTTTTCCATTACCTCTCCAGGTAAACAACAGTGTATGTACCTGAGACATAAAAAGAAAAAACTAGAACAACTGAGAATATCTTTGCCTATTAGGAGCCATTCAATAAACAGGAAGAATACTATCATTAGACAGGTGGATAAACTCTGTATAGATACACTTAGCAAAGGAAAACAAGCATACTAAAATCAGAAGATATATGAAACTCATTTTTTAAAATAGATACTCCACTAACTCAAACCTACAAGTCTAGAAGCAACTATTTATAATAAATATTATTTTAAGCTCAATGAACATATGAATGTGTGTGTATATGTGTGTAGGTACATGTGTACATATATTCATTGAGCTATAAAAATACTTTGTTCTGCCCGGGTGCAGTGGCTCAGACCTATAAATCCAACACTCGGGAGGCTGAGGCAGGTGGACTGCCTGAGCTCAGGAGTTTGAGATCAGCCTGAGCAACAGCAAGACCGCGCCTCTAAAAAAAAAAGCTGAGCATTGTGGCGGGTGCCTATAGTTCCAGCTAATCGGGAGGCTGAAGCAAGAGAATCGCTTGAGCCCGAGAGTTTGAAGTTGCTGTGAGCTGTGATGTCAGGGTATTCTACCGAGGTCAACATAGTGAGAGTCTGTCTCAACAAAAAAAAAAAAAAAAAAGAAGAAGAAAATCAGCTGTTTAGGCCAGGTGCAGGGGCTCACGCCTGTAATCCCAACACTCTGGGAGGGCGACGCGGGTAGATTGCTTGAGCTCTGGAGTTCGAGATCAGCCTGAGCAAGAGCAAGACCCCGTCTCTAAAAATAGCCGGGCATTGTGGTGGATGCCTATGGTCCCAGCTACTCCAGAAGCTGAGGCAAGAGAATTGCTTGAGCTCAAGATTTTGAGGTTGCTGTGAGCTATGATGACATGGCACTCTACCCAGGGTGACAAAGTGAGACTCTGACTCAAATAAATAAATAAATAAAAACTTTGTTCATATATGTAGTTGCATAGAACCATCTAAATAAAAAAGAACACGATCTGAACCTGTTGCTTTCAAGATAGCTTCCTATTATAAAACAGCACACAGTTCATGATTTCATACCATATATTATATGTGCATATATGCATAAGAGAAACAAAGTCAATGTGTCAATAGCAGTTCTGTCCTCTGGGTAGTAGGATTAGATATGATTTTTATTCCTTCTTTTTGCTTATGTGTGTTTTCTTTCTTTTTTTTTTTCCAAAATTAACATGGATTAGTTGTATATAAAATGTTAGCTAACAATCTCTTGGTTCTTAGAACTTTATAAAAATGGACAAAATATCCAACAACATACTTACATAGTATGGTTCTGCTTCCCTTTCAGTAATCTCATCCTGATACAGAGTGAAGCAAGTTGGAATTCGTCCAAACCACACATCTCGAAGCACATCTTTGTCATCTGTCATTCTTCCAGTGGTTAAAACAGTACATGCAGGCTAAATTCTTTTCAACCAAAGTCAAACTGAAAATAAAATAAAGAGCATTAGTCAGATCCCTATAAATATGAATAAGCCTGTCACAAAACGAAAGATTATAGGAAAAAAATTAATGCCATAAAGATTATTCACTTCAAAAAAACTGGGATCAGCATTCTTTAAAATGAATGCAAAAAATCAGTACAATAAATTCTAAAAGCACAGGTATTATTTATTTAAAGGGATCATAGAATTAATTCAAATTACATATGCAAGTAATGTTCACTACATAAGTAACGATCCACAGTCAAACTCAAACTATACTTGCATCATCCTTTTAAGCCCAGAAGAGTCTATTACTTATCAAGAGAACCCCTCGCCTATGCCCTAGGAACCCTGCCTGCCCAACTCCAAAGGAATCATTCTCACAATTACTATTGCCTCACCCAATATATTGAACCTCTCTTACTCCAAATAGTTCATTCTCTCTTCCTGTAAAAATACTGTTTAAAAAAAAAAATCTTTTAAAAAATTTAAAAATCATCTTAAAAATCATCTTTAAAAAATCTTTGTATAAACCTATTTATTCTCCATTTTAAATTTCATCCTATCCACAATTTGATCCCACCAATATTCCCTGTCTTCTTTATTATACTTCTTTTTATAAACCACCTAACAAAAGTGGTTTCCTAAACATCTTACTCTTGTGTCCTACTATTCCCCTGGCTGGTATGCTCTTCTCTTGCCTACTGAAATCTACCCACTCTGCAAAAGAAGCTCACAGTCCTCTGCCCCAGTGAAATAGTAAATGCTTCTACTCTGAACTATTAGAATATTCTCTGAACCCCAAATATAGGACTAAATCTGCAAGCTGAAATATTCTGGGACAAGGCTTTTAACATCTGTAATATCCAAGTGTCTTCCCATGCTAATATTCCACGATTAAATACCACCACAACACATTACATGAGTAAATGCTGAAATAAATACTGTTGACAATACATGCTTAGAATAACTCAATAGACAGCACCCAGATTCTAAGAGTCACTATACTTATCTAAATAAGATTTCCTATCTTTCATAGGCAACTAATTTATCATTTATCATAATGTGTCCTGTCAAAACATTCTAAATAACCATATGAATTTAACCAAATATCAATTAACACTGAATTATTCAAGTTTGTTTCATTTCTTTTCTCTTCCACTGACCAATGCCGTTTACATTAAGACTGCTATAAATTAGTCAAGGGAGAAAAAAGTTGAATGTTTCCTCCTCTTTCTGTTTATTTACCTATAGATACAATGTCATGTAGATATCTACCATGTAAATACAATGTCATGTAGATATCTACTATGTGGATACAATGTCATCTACAGGTAAGTGAACAGAAAGAAGTAGGAAACATCTGCCCAAAGTAAAAGTACTAGGCAACAGTCAAATCAGGATAAGAACTCTGGTACTTAAACTGAGCCCAGTGCTCTTTCTAGCATTTTAACTTTTATTAATATATATACATAAAAGTGACTATTTTATGCAAAAGACACAACCTTGTAAACCTCATACAGTTCCACACTGACAGCCTTCAAATTCAAATGACAATTGAGTTTCTGCACTCCGCAGAAAATCTCCAAGTTTACAAATCATACAAAATTAACTCACTGAAAAACAGGAAAGACTTCGCGACTTCCCAATTACATTAATAGTTTGCTCTTTTAAAAATAAATTTACTGGCCAGGTGTGGTGGCTCATGCCTCTAATCCTAGCATTCTGGGAAGCCAAAGGGACTGGACTGCTTGAGCTCAGGAGTTTGAAACCAGCCTAAGAGTGAGACCCCATCTCTACGAAACATAGAAATATTAGCCAGGCGTTGTGGCAGGTGTCTGTAGTCCCACCTACTTGAGAGGCTAAGTCAAGAGGATCGCTTGAGCCCAGGAGGTTGAGGTTGCTGTGAGCTCTGACATCATGGCACTCTAGCCTGGGGCAACAAAGTGAGACTCTGTCTCAAAAAAATTAATTAATTAATTAATCTACTACTGACAGGAACAAATAAAATCTGTATTATGACAAATAACTCTAAAACTAAATCTGATATAAAGTGGTTTTATATAACCATCATACATCTAATTAATTAACAGCTACAACTGAGATTCCCCTCTTGCTCATGAAGAGAGAACAATTTGAGGCAAAGAGCTCTTCAACGAAGAGACTTTAAGAAAATTTAATTACAAATTTAAAATTGAAAAGACATTATCAATATTGCCACGGTGGATGGTTTTCTCCTCAGAAGAAGCAGGAAGAAAATAACCAAGACAATTCAAAATTAAGGTGTGTATGGCCACGTAAGGAAAGGCATCCTGACTTCCTCTCCAAGCACTGCCCTTCTCTCAAGAAAGAATAACAATCTGATTGGTCAGATTCCAAGACACCATTAGAGCTGTGTTTATTAATAGGCAGGGATCACCATAAACCAAAATATCAAACATATGACTGTGGCTCCCTTCTCTTCCCTCTAGCCTGCCAGATGAGAACACTTGACCATCCTCTTTCTGTGGCATCCTCTTCTGCTTCTCTCTTCCATATGTTAAGAGTAAAAAAACATACTTGGGCAGCGTCCGTAGGTCAGTGGGTAGGGCGCCTGTCGCATACACCGAGGCTGGCAGGTTCCAATCCGGTCCGGGCCAGCTAAAACAACAATGACAACTGCAAAAAAAACAACAATGACAACTGCAACAAAAACAAGGCGGGCATTGTGGCAGGCGCCTGTAGTCCTAGCTACTTGGGAGGCTGAGGCAAGAGAATCGCTTAAGCCCAAGGATTTGAGGTTGCTGTGAGCTGTGACACCACAGCACTCTACCAAGGGTGACATACTGAGACTCTGTCTCAAAAATAAATAAATAAATAAAAAGAGTAAAAACATACAGTCAAAGTTCTCTTCTTTGTTGTTTCTGAGAGTCCCTCCCCCCAACTGACACAAATATAGACTTATGGGGAAGGGAGAACACCTCAAGTCTTTAAACTACAGGCTTTGGTTTTGAAGTCTTGTGTTCCAAAACAACCTGCTCTATAAGTGGGCAAGAGATTGGAATGAAACTTCTCTAAGGATGACAAAGGAATGGCCAACAAACACATGAAAAAATGCTCATCACCTTTACTCATCAGAGAAATGCAAATCAAAACCATTCTAAGATATCACCTAACCCCAACAAGATAGCCCACATCACAAAGTCCCAAAACACCAGATGCTGGCATGGATGTGGAGATAAGGGAACACTTCTACACTGCTGGTGGGATTGCAAACTAATATAGCCCTTTTGGAGAGAAGTATGGAGGAGAATCCTCAAAGATCTAAATGTAGACCTTCCATTTGACCCTGCAATCTCATTACTAGTATCTACCTAGAAGAACATAAGCCATTTGCACTAGAATGTTTATTGTGGCTTAATTCATAATTACCAAGTCATGGAAAGCAACCGGAGTACCCATCAAACCCATGAATGGATCAACAAACTATATACCACAGAGTATTATTCAGCCATTAAAAAAGATGGAGACTTTATATCTTTTACATTTACTGGGATAGAGTTGAAATACATTCTTTCTTAGCAAAGTATTGCAAGAATGGAAAAATAGATATCCAGTGTACTCCATACTAATATGAAGTCAATATATAAATAATTACATGTTCCTAAGAACAATATAACACTATTATAGTCCAGTTCAGGGGTACAGGAAAACGGGAAGAGGGGGGAGGACGTATGGCAGAAGGAGGGAGGGCATGTGGTGGGATCTCACCTATTGAGCACGTTGTGAGGGTGTATAACACGCCCCCTGGGTGTGGGGCTCTTCTACACCCTGGAAGTGAGAACTTTACCCTGGAAGTGAGAACAATGTAACCTAAATATTTGTACCCTCATATTAATCTGAATAAAGTTTTTTAAAAAGTAAAAAAAAAAAAAAAAAAGACTAGCTTGAGCAAGAGTGAGACCCTGTCTCTACTAAAAGTAGAAAAAGCAGCTGGGATTGTGACTGGTGTCTGTAGTCCCAGCTACTGGGAAGGCTGAGGAGGAAAAAAGGAAAAAGAAAAAACATGTAACAAAATGTGTCAAGCATTTATGATAAAAATATTCAGCAAATTAGGAATAGAAGGAACCATCTTCAATCTGATAAGAAACATTTACCAAAACCAACAGCTAACATGATACTTAATGGTAAAAGTGGAAAATTTGAACTCTTTTCCTTTAACCTTGGGAAAAAGGTAAAGTTGCCCACTCATGACTTCCATTCAACTTTGAATAGAAGTCCTGGCAGATGCACCCAGATTTGCAAAACAAAGTAAAACTCTTTGCAGATGATGTGATTTGTAGAAAGAAAATAATAATCTGTAAAAAGCACCTGGTGGAATTATTAAGCAAAGAACAAGATTGCAGGATACAAGGTATGCTCATCATATTTCTGTTATTAGCAAGAAACAGTCAGAAAATAAAAGCAACATCATTCAAGTAGCGTTTAAAAAGCATAAATATTGTCTGAGCTGCACTTTTCTTGTAACTATAACTGTGCGATCTTATTTTTTAAAAAGCAAATTCATATTTATAAATCTGGTGACCATTTTCACTACAAAGTATAACATTCCCTTCTTAGCTAGAAAGATTTAGGTATGGTGTCAGCTGGAAAGATTTAAGTATGGTGTTGTTCATTCTTTTGTTGTTTTTCTATCCTTTTTTAATGTGTATGGTATTTATTTTATCCATGTTTGTGCAATGTGATTATGTAATAACTATCCTATCATTTTCTACTGGTTATAGTATGCTTGATTAGTATTATATTGTATTGAGAATTATAGGCTTGGCACCTGTGGCTCAACGGGCTAAGGCGCCAGCCATGTACACCTGAGCTGGCGGGTTCAAATCCATCCCGGGCCCGCCAAACAACAATGACAGCTGCAACCAAAAAATGGCTGGGCGTTGTGGTGGGTGCCTGTAGTTCCAGCTACTTGGGAGGCGGAGGCAAGAGACTCGCTTGAGCCCAGGAATTGGAGGTTGCCGTGAGCTGTGATGTCACAGCACTCTATCCAGGGTAACAGCTTGAGGCTCTGTCTCAAAAAAAAAAAAAAAAAAAGAGAAATATTTTATTATGAAATGAATATATTAAGATATATGAAATTAATGTGACAGACTTAAAGTTTTCTTTCCAATTTATATTACAGACTAACTGGATCTTCTGGGTTTGTAACAGATGGACCTGGAAATTATAAATATAAAACAAAGTGCACGTGGCTCATTGAAGGACAGTAAGTAGTATGGCTGGCTTAAGTTTGTTTTTTCTTTTTCTTTTTAGGATACAGCCCAGCGTAGCATTACTTTTTCCATTAGTGAAATTAGCAATCTATAGCATAAATTACTTAAACTTTTTGGATAACTTTTCATTTAACAAGTGCATTTGATTTTCTTATTTTTCTTAATCTTCATTGTTAATTTTAAAAAGTTGTCTAATGCTGCAAAAGAATCGTATACACGAGGAATTTGTATATTTTCAACTTTATTTTTTATTTATTTATTTATTATTATTATTTTTTTTTTGTAGAGACAAAGTCTCACTTTATCGCCCTCGGCAGAGTGCCATGGCACCACACAGCTCACAGCAACCTCCAACTCCTGGGCTTAGGCGATTCTCTTGTGTCAGCCTCCTGAGTAGCTGGGACTACAGGCGCCCACCACAATGCCCGGCTATTTTTCTGGGTTTTTTTGCAGTTCGGCTGAGGCCGGGTTTGAACTCGCCACCTTCGGTATGTGGGGCTGGCGCCCTACTCCATGAGCCACAGGCGCCGCCCTATTTATTTTTTTTGAGACATTGTCTCACTTTGTTGTCCTTGGTAGAGATCTGTGGTATCATAGCTCACAGCAACTTTAAACTCCTGGACTCAAGCAATCTTCTTGCCTCAGCCTCCCAAGTAGCTGGAACTACAGGTGCCCACAACAACGCCCGGTTGTTTTCAGAGATAGGGGTCTTGCTCTTACTGAGGCTGGTCTCGAGCTTGTGAGCTGAGGCAATTCACCTGCCTCAGCCTCCCAGAGTGCTAGGATTATAGGCTTGAGCCACTGTGCCTGGCTATTTTCAACTTTAATAGTTTAAAAACTAAATATTTTTAATGAGTTGTTTAAAGCATTAGAAAATTACAATACTGTGTCATTTTTCTAAGTGCATATTTTTATGGTGGCTAGGAAAATTGGAATAACTGTTTACTGCCTAAATGACCATTCTTTGGACCAACTGTGCCTCTCCAATTATTGCCTTCTTTTTTCTCCCTCCTTTCATGGCAGGTCTTTAAAGCAGTATTTCTCCAACTTTTTGTCCCAGGACTTTTTTACGCTCTTAAACTTTGAGAATTTCAAAGAAGTTTTGTTTATGTGGGTTGTACCTGTCTGTGTACACCATATTAGAAATTAAAACCAAGAAATATTATTAATTCATTAAAAACAACAGTTATAAACCTACTGCATTAGCACAAATGCTATTTTTATGAAAGAAAATCCTGTATTAAAAAATTTTAGGGGAGCAGAGTGACATTGTTTTATGTTCTTGCAAATCTCTTCAAAGTCTGCTTTAGTAGAAGGCCCCTGGATTATCTGTCATTCTTCTGCATTCATTTTGTTGTGGTATGTTATTGTGGTTGAAGTATGTCAGAAGAGTTCGTTAGAACTTGAAGTAAGTAGGAGAAGGGAGATTTTAATAGTACAGTACTTAGTACATAGTCTTCTATGATTTTAAACCAAAACTTGATAAGTAAATTGCAATGTGGAATCCATTGGTTTTCTTGTACTTTGAGTGGACTGTTTACCCATCCATGACTTTGTAACATGTTATATAGGTAATTTGAAAAATATTGGTTCACTGAATTATTCAGATCTTCCACAGGTTAATGTATTTCATTATATAAAATTTAAAAATCACATTGGTTAATATCACTTATCAGTCTCATTAGAAAGTTCTAAGTATTGGGAAGTTGTGCCTAGGTAGCAGATATAAATTTTCTAAAATTCTACTTAATACTTGAAAATGGTTGTATTTTATCTTTGGCAGCAAATAATATCAGTTTTCTTTGAAGTGACAGGCTTGCTTTGGTTATTTCCAATAAAATGTCTGCCAAATATCCAACTCTGAATAAGCACAGTTTCTCAGTTGTTCTTTGAAGTAAACTTAGTAAATGCTATTTGGAGGAAAAGGGTGCCTAGCTTAGCTCATAACTTAAATAATTTCAGAAGTTGTTTTCCTTGAGAGAATTGTATTTTTTTAGGAAGCAGAACTGCTTTATGCTTACTTTCCATTTTGTGACATAGAATATTAAAAAGATGTTTATTCATGGATCAGGATTCAATAAACAACAGTTTCTACTGCTTAATAAAGATATCCTTAAATTAAACTGGCATTTTTTCCTGCATTTTGAGAGTGGGTGTTAGTGAAGAGTAACAGTGATCACTAGTACCATTTGCTGCTACTGCCTTGGTTTGTTCTAAGATGTCAGCAGTTTCACCCACCATCACTATTGCACTATTGGTAATGCCAACAGCAGTGATATCTTTGATTTGATGTCTTAACATTACTGTGAATATAGTTTTGACCTCTTGGACCCCCCCCAGAAGGGTCCCAGGGTGTCTTGCATTCTGAGAACTGCTGCTCTAAGGAGTTCCGCCCTTGCCCTTCCTGTCCATTCGCTCCCATCTGAAGTTCTTTCCACTGTTGCTTCTGAATGTACTTTGTGCAGTTGCTCCTCCTCAGCCTAACCAAAAACTTTTTCTCCTCCTTTTCTTTATTCCCTACATTTAGCCTGTCAGTAAATTCTGCTAGTTTTTCCTTTAGATTATCTCCCAAATCCATCTATGGACTCTTTTTTTACCACAACCTCTATTCCTGTAAGAACCACCATCCTCTCCTTTCTGGGCTCCTGTATTATCCTTGAAATTGACCTCCTTTTGCTTTTACCTCTTTCTCACCTCTCATCTTTTACAGTTTTCTTACCATATCACATTCCTTTCATGTCTTCACAGTATTCATCACCATCTGAGTTAATTTGTTTATGTATTTATTTAGTGGTTAACTTAGAGATAAATCAGTATGGAGCAGAGGAAAGGTCTATGCTGGAGCAGTGGAGTTAGGCATCAGCCGGGTACGGGATGGTGTTGATAATTCTTAGAGCTTTTTGAATAGATTGTTTGGGCTAAAGAGTTGAAGGGGTAAGTAGGATATGGAGCAATGGAGAAAAGCAAAGTCTTCTGTGAGTTTCACTCTATTAAAAGGGAAAAGGAAGAGGGCAGGTCTTTGATAGAGAAAGTTGGGATTTGAGGCTTTGTTGTATTGTTGTTTTGTAAAATATGTGATACTTAAGCAGATTTAAATATGGGTAGAGGAAAGTTCCAGATGAGAAGGCGATGTTAAATATTTGAGAGGTGGAGGGAGAGTAGGTAGGTTTATCTTTTTTGAAAAATGGGAATTTTAGGGAATTTTTCAAGGTGTGAGCATAAGCAGGGAAGTGGGACTGGATGGTTTGAAACCATCATTGACAGGTAGTAGCAGTTGTGGTGAGGGAGGGAGAGAGTGGAGGACTGTGGGCAGAATTAAAGTGCCATTTGTAGTTGGTGAGCGGAGACCAGTGCTGGAACTGGTCTGCCCAGTGGTGTGTCTTTCTCCAGTACAGTGTAGTTTTTTGTTTTTTATGGATTCAATCTTAGTCAAAGCAGATAACTGGTTTCCTGTAGACCAGGGCTTTTGCCAGCAAGTGCCCTGAGAATGCAGAGGGGCAGTCAAGTTTAGAGACTTGGCAAGTGTGTTTGTGAAAAGATGTAGGGTTGGAATCTTAAGTTGAATAAGGAAGTGCAAATATGGAAAGGCTAATGGATTGGGTAAGAGACTGTTAATGGATGGACTGTAAGGCCCAAAGAGTCACAGACCACGTCTGTTTTGTTTTCATTTGCATGTTTAATGGTCTCTTATGCATAGTAAGTGCTAAATAGATCTTTGACAAATCAAGAAATACTATTTAAATATTACTAATTTCTTCTCTCCCTGTAAATTCTTTTTAAAAAATATCTCTTTTTATATTCTCAAATGTTTTTTGCTAGTTCTGATAATTATTTTATTAAAAATTACTTTTTTTGTTCTTTTCAGGCCAAGTAGAATAATGAGACTTCGTTTCAATCATTTTGCTACAGAATGTAGTTGGGACCATTTATATGTTTATGATGGGGACTCAATTTATGCACCACTAATTGCTGCCTTTAGGTAAGCTCAGTTATGTAAGTACTAGTTCATCATTATTTGATTTCTAAATTTAAACGTATATCCTCGATTGCATTCTTACTAGATTCACCTTTATCATCACTTAACACATTTATTTTGTGGAAAGAGTACTTGTGTGCTAGTCCAGGCTGGGTTTCTGTATCTATTGGGTAAGTTTCTGGGCATGTTAAAGAAAAAGAAAATTGGCCTTTCCTTTCAGTTTCCTGATTGGTAAAATTGGGACAGAGCCATTAAGTTTACCTGTTCCTTGTGATGGCAGTGAAGTTTACATTTTTACATTTTGTGAGTATTATATTAAATGATACTTCTTTGAAGAATTTAAATTAGAATCATATCCATCTTGTTTCTGTATTCCTTATTGCATAGGTCTTTAGGAGTTATTTGTTGAATTCAAATATAATTGTATTTGCATTTATATATATGGGTGAGGGAAATTTTCTGGAAGAATACACATAAAATGAGCAGTGGTTACCTGCAGAGAATGAGGAGCATACCAGTTACCTATTGTGAGCTGCTTTTTTTTTTTCCTTTGAGACAGGATCATGGTCTATTGCCAGGCTAGGCTTCAGTGGCCTGAGCATAGCTTACTGTAACCTTGAACTCTTGGGCTTAAATGAACCTCTTTTTCCCTCAGCCTCCTGAGTAGCTAGGACCACAGGTGTTGGCCACCATGTGTGGCTAAATTTTTTTCAGTTGGGGGAAGGGGTCTTGCTGTATTTCCCAGGTTGATCTTGAATTCTTAGGCTCAAGTAGTCCTCTCACCTTGGCCTTGTGATTCCTTTTTTTCAATAAGTACATTCTATTTTGCTAGTTAAACAAGAACTGTTTAACACCAAATATGCAAATAGGGTTTCCAATTCTGGATTGTTTGGTATTTTAGTTTTTATGTTAAGCAAGTAGCTGTGTTGTTTATTATGTTTTTGATCACGTGGGAATTCAAACTTATCTCTATTATATTCCCTTTATTTGATAGAAAAATTAAAATATAGTCATGAGTCACTTAGTGATGGGAATAAATTGTGAAAAACTCATCATTGGGCAACTTCATCATTGTGCAAACATCATAGAGTGTACATACACAATCCTAGATTTGCTTAGCCTACTACACACCTAGGCTGTATTATATAGATTATTGCTCCTAGGCTGCAAACCTGTACAGCATGTTACTGTACAGAATACTGTAGGCAGTTGTAACAGAGCAGTAAGTATTTGTATATCTAAATGTAGAAGAGGCACAGTAAAACACAGATGTATAGTCTTAGGGAACCACCGTCATGTATGCAGTCCATTGCTGACTGAAACATCACCATGCGCTGCTTGACTATATGTTTTTCTAAAATGCACATCCTCTTATGAACCGTAGTTGTCAGTTTTCATCTGCAACTGACTTTCTAGATTTATTTTCCTCAGACATTTTATTTCTTTGACTTTTAAAGCAAATCAGTTCAACAAATATTTTTGTGTTTCTTGCATGGGGCTAGTTTGGTTGATGTCCCATGTGGGTGAGGGGAGGAAACAGGGAGTAAGCAGCACATAAGGAGCCATGGGACCTGAAAGCAAGGGACTGTGAGGTGCTTGTGTATCCATCCCCTTTGGCTGGGAAATCTCTCTGACCTATCTTTGAACTGAAAACGAGGGTGGTTTTCTGGTTTTTAAAGATTTACTTACTTGGGCAAAGAGTAAAATGGCACTGGGGCTGGGTTCCCAGCTATACTTCTAGCTCTCCAGGAGGCTAGATTGAGCTTAGGAATTTGAGACTAGCTTAAGCAAGAGCAAGACCCCATCTCTACTAAAAATAGAAATGTTAGCCTGGTATTTTGGCAGGCACCTATAGTCCCAGCTCCTCAGGAGGCTGAGGCAGAAGGTTCACTTGAATCCAGGAGTTCAAGGTTGCTGTTAGACTGATGGCACGGCACTCTACCCTGGGCAACAGAGTGTGACTCTGTCTCAAAAGAAAAAAATGGCATTGGCTAAGTGTTGGCATGAATATTTTTATGCTAGCATTTGAATCATAACTTGTATTTTAGCAAGAGATACCCTAAACTTTAATACAAGTATGAAAACTATCTGATTATGTCATTATCATGATAGTACTTGCTGAGGACTTTCTTGTTAACTGTGTTTGTTAATCAGAATTCATAGAGCCCCTGTAATGTCCCAGACATTTTGTATCAGCTTGTCAGAATCTCATGTAGGAACATGAACCAAACAGGTTATACATAACCCTGTCATTCACTTGAACTGTGTGTTTATTGAGCAGACATGTAAATTCCACATCAACAGCAACAACAAACAAGCAGAAGCCTATAACTGTTCCAATCAGCAACTTTCGAGAGAAGCCAAAATGTATGTACAGATAGCGGAACACTTAAGTTTCTTTCTTTTTTTTTTTTTTCCCAGAGACAGAGTCTTACTTTGTTGCCCTTGGTAGAGTACCGTGGCATCACAGCTCACAGCCACCTCCAGCTATTGGCGATTCTCTTGCCTCAGCCTCTCGAGTAGCTGGGACCACAGGCGCCTGCCACAACACCTGCTTATTTTAGGAACACTTAAGTTTCTTTTGAAAAGTTGGTTAACTGACAGTGTAAATTAATGCATAGATTATATCAGTATTTATGGCATGTTTGTGAATTTTTTTAAATTATGGTGAGAAAATATATACAAATTGAAATTTAACTAAAATAGAAAACCCCTAAAGCACTAATGTGCAGAACAATTTGTAAACTGCTGGCCCACGAGGGCACTGCTAAGGTGTGCTGTTGGGCCAGGGGAATTTTAGACAGAGGCATCAACACAGTGGTGATGTGTTGTGGGTCCAGAGTGAGAGAGCCTAATGGCAGAGATCACTCAGCAAGGGCTGGTAACAATCAAGGAAAGAAGAATCAAATAGGACTCAGAAAGCCCCTAGTCTCATTGTTAACTTGAATAGGTCATTTAAGGCTCTAGACCTCTAAAACAGAAAATAAAGGTAGTGTACTGTGTTAGTTCAACCCGTGGTCTCTCTGGGTGTGCTGCAAACTATGAAGTTTAGTTTGATTCTGAACTGGTGGATCACATTTTTCTCTCGTATATTGAAGTTCTGAATAAAATTTGTTTAACGTACACAGGTCCATTACTAGACACATGTGAGAACCACTGGATTAATTTATGTTTAAGACTCTTCCAGCTCTACAATGTTATGATTTTGCTGTGAATTTAACAGATGGACGTTTGGAGTACCTTCGTGGAGCAGGCACTCTCCCAGAATCAGTTGGTAGGGAATGCAGAGGTGATATTGGTGATGGAGCAGGGGGAGCGATTTTCCTCCTGGGAAGGGTTCAAAAGGACGTTATTCCTTTTAGAGCTTTTATTTTTTTTTTTTTAAAGGAAGTCATGTATGATGAGGCAGTTGTTAGACTGTGATCACAGGAAGTCTTGTGAAAGCTGAGATCAGCCTATCCAGCATCCCTTTGAGAACAGGGTCAGACCAAGGCACACTTAGAGAAGCAACTTGCAGGCCGGTGCCTCTCTCCTGTTCTTTGAGCCTCCTTTATTAGCCCTAAGTGTAGACCAAGCCTGGCACTGTTATTTGGCCCTGTCTTTAGGAATCTGCCTTACTTTCCACATCTCTCTGCCTTTGTCCTTACAGTCTTATAAGAAGGTAGGTATGTCAAACTGAGGGTTGCTTACTCAACTTACACAGTATAGTTGGTAAAGTTAGGTGATCCCCACATATGTTCAGAGAGCCCATATTTGTCTTTGACAATAATATTGAATTTCAGGTCTATTAAGAAAATTGTTTAGTGTGGCACCCGTGGCTCATCAAGTAAGGGTGCTGGCCCCATATACCGAAGGTGGCAGATTCAAACCCAGCCTTGGCCGAACTATAAAAAACAGAAAAATAGCCGGGTGTTGTGGCCAGCGCCTGTAGTCCCAGCTACTCGGGAGGCTGAGGCAAGAGAATCGCCTAAGCCCAGGAGTTGGAAGTTGCTGTGAGCTGTGTGATGCCACAGCACTCTACCGAGGGCGATAAAGTGAGACTCTGTCTCTACAAAAAAAAAAAAAGAAAATTGTTTAGTGATTTTTTTCTCTTTTCTCTTTTTTTTTTGAGACAGAGTCTCACTTTGTCACCCTCAGTAGAGTGTCATAGCATCACAGCTCATAGTAATCTCAAACTCTTGGATTCAGTGATTCTCTTGCCTCAGCCTCACAAGTAGGTGGGACTGTAGCCCAGCTACTTTTAGAGATGGGGTCTTGCTCTTACTCTGGCTGGTCTTGAACTCCTAAGCTCAGGCAATCACCGGCCTCAGCCTCCCAGAGTGCTCTGATTACAGGCGTGAGCCACCATGCCTGACAGTTTAATGATTTTCAAAATGATTGCAAATAGTGGTCTGGGTTTAAAACATAAGATTATGAGCAACCCAGAGGTAGGCAGTTCTTGATTTACTCAAGTTGCACAACTGGCTGCAGCCTAACTTGTGCCTGAATTTATTGATCTGCCTGGGGCAACAGGGAGGCAGGTGGTTCAGTGTGACAGCTAAAGAGTGCACCTGCAGCACCTCTTCCTCTCCCATCACTTCCCGTCATCTTTGTATGCTGGTGAGGCTGTGTTTGTATTCATTTACTCTAAGGAAGTTATGTTTGCCATAAACCAGTTGTTTGTTTTCACACTGAGAGAAACGAGCACACTCCAAAGCTGTTACAATTTTAAGTTTTTGAAGTGAAAAGAAGTGAACACTTGTGGCCCTCTGACAGTGGGGAAGCTGACCCACTTTCTGTAGTATGATGTAATTGTAGTCAGTAATGTCGTTCATTCTACACACTTAAATGTCCCCACCATGTAACCATCAGCCATCACTTACGCAGCACCTGCTAGTGTGAGGTGTTGTTTAAGTGTGTCACATGCTTTAGCAGTTTGAGTCTCATTAAATCGCTGTAATGTAGACAGGATTTCTTTCATCGTCCATTTGAGGAAATCAAGGCTCAGAGATAGCAGTGACATGCCCAGGCATATGGAGTGATGATTGGAGGTCATGTCTTCTTGTTCCTGAAATTCATGCTGGAATAATGAGAGTGTAGGGCCTCTCACATGTGACTGAGGCATTCAGTTCTCTAATGTGCTAGTGTATCTTATGGGCAGATTGCTTTTGATATTCCTATTTCTAGGTGGCCCTGCTCTTGCCAGTACTTAGCCTTCTGCATTTGAAGGGATTCTGGTATATATAATGATGATGGCTGAACCCTTCATTTAGGTCTCTGATTAAATGTCACTTCTTCCAGGCGGCCTTCCTCAACTGCCCTTTCTAAAGTACCCCCTTCTCCTCTTTTCCTCTGCTTTATTACATGTACACACACCTGGTGTTATATATACACACATCTGTGTGTGGGGTTATGTCTGGGTTTGTTTGTTATTTCTCTAACATGAACTCTCTGAGGGAAGGGACATAGTCTTTTTCACTGTTGTATTCCTGATATCCACTGCAGTGCCTCACAAGTAGTAAGTGCTTAGTAAACATTTGTTAGTGGAATACGTAGTATATAGTAGAAAATGTGTTAGATGTTTTATAAGCTGTGGAGTACCCTCAGAGTCTTCAGAGTCCTAGAGTTCTGTCTTCATAGTAAAAATTAAATAAAAATCCCATCCCCTCCTCATCTTCATTCCCTGCTTATGTACTCATCTAGTCATTTTTATATGCACTTCCCTAAGTACATGTAAATGTACACTAGGTCCTTTGTTTTGCAGGTTGTCCCATCCCCTAATCAGAATGCCTGAGAAGCTCCTTACCTGTATTAGTCCTATAGATCTGTGTAATGTATGATGGCTCATTCAGCCAGCTCCTGGTGGATGAACATTTAGGTGGTTTTCAACCTATTGCCATCTGAACAGTGCTGCAGTTTGAGTTCTTATATATGAACAAGTATTTCTTCTACAAAGAAGTAGAATTGCTAGGTCATAGCAAATGAGCATTTAAGATTGTCATAGTCTGGGCGGCGCCTGTGGCTCAGTGAGTAGGGCACCGGCCCCATATACCTAAAGTGGCCGGTTCAAACCTGGTCCCAGCCAAACTGCAACAACAACAAAAATAGCCGGGTGTTGTGGTGGGCTCCTGAAGTCCCAGCTACTCAGGAGGCTGAGGCAAGAGAATCACCTAAGCCCAAGAGCTAGAGGTTGCTGTGAGTTGTGATGCCACGGCACTCTACCAAGTGTGACAGAGTAAGACTCTGCCTTTAAAAAAAAGATTGTCATAGGCCCTGTGTGCTCTAGGAAAGTATGGGGGCTGGGCTGACTAAGTGAAAGGAAGAGAGCAGTGGGAGATGGTTTCTTCATTGGGTGGAGTTGCGTGTGTGTGTGTGTGTATATGTGTGTGTGTGTGTGTAGCAAATTGCACGAGGCCTGGAAAGGATCTAGGCTTTTATTTTTTATTTTATTTTATTTTATTTTTTTTGAGACAGAGCCTCAAGCTGTCACCCTGGGTAGAGTGCTGTGGCATCACAGCTCACAGCAACCTCCAACTCCTGTGCTCAAGCGAGTCTCCTGCCTTTGCCTCCCAAGTAGCTGGGACTACAGGTGCCCACCACAACGCCCAGCCATTTTTTGGTTGCAGCTGTCAGATTGCAGTCAGATTGTTGTTTGGCGGGCCCGGGCTGGATTCGAACCCGCCAGCTCAGGTGTACGTGGCTGGCGCCTTAGCCCGTTAAGCCACAGGCGCCGAGCCTGGATCTAGGCTTTTATTGAACATGGTGTTGGTGAATCCATAATGGGGCAAAAGTCATGAACATACAAAAAAACACAAATGGCAAATAAACATAAGAAAAACGATTAACCATAGGAGAATAAAAGAACTCAAAACCACAGTTTAAAAAAGTCACTTTTTAAATTAGCAAAACGAAAATAGGATTATTTGTTGGCAGGCTGAGGTGCAGTGGACCCTTTTATCTTGTATTGATAGGATTTCTAGTCAGCATCTGTCTATCAGAAAGCAAGTTGGTATTATGGATCATGAGTCTTAAAGCCATCATTTAAAAACCTTTGACTCAGTAATCCTTATCCAGGCACCCAACAAATGCTTATTTAGAATCTATTATGTGCTGGACTCAGAATGGGGTCTTAGGGAGAGCCTAGAGGGCTTTTAGTGGTACAGGAAATGCTTATGGTATATTATTTGTAAAATAGAATATAAAATGGACATGATAACAATGATGCCAAGAAAATGCATCAGAATGCTAATGGTAAAAAAAAAAAAAAAAAAAGGAATGCTAATGTTGTTGGGGTTCTAGGTGTTTATTTGTCTTCTTTGTTTATATTTTTATATAAATAAATACTTTATATCTAGTGTAAATATTTCATGTAGTGCAGTAGTATATATTTGGTATTTATCAACTCATAAAATTTATTGCTTTAGGGTGGTGCCTATGGCTCAAGGGAGTATCGTGCCAACCCCATTTGCCAGAAGTGGCGGATTCCAACCCAGCCCCGGCCAAAAACCACAAAAAAAAAAAAAAATTAGTGCTTTATGTGATTGTGGAGGTTTACTCAGTTTTTCAAAGGAACACTCTGAGAAGTTAAAAAAAATGAATAGGGCTATTGATTTCAAATCTCATTAGAAATATAACCCAAAATAAAGGGAGCCTAACAAAAGATTCAAATCTGTTTCACGGAGAGTCCAGAACTAATGAGGTCTGGAACTCATAGGGTATCACTCTGTATTATTGATTACAAGGATTTGCCCCTCTACCTTGATGTGGGTTTTAAAATCATAAGTATGAATTCCAGTTTTTAATTGTGTCTACCCCAGTTGGATGTGTCTGTGCTTCCCTCTGTAAGAATTGTGTTTTTGTTTCAGTGGCCTCATCGTTCCTGAGAGAGATGGCAACGAGACTGTACCTGAAGTGGTTGCCACATCAGGTTATGCCCTGCTGCATTTTTTTAGTGATGCTGCTTATAATTTGACTGGATTTAATATTACTTACAAGTAAGATATTTGTCTTTAGTATTTGTGATTTTATTGAACTATGTATTTTGTTTCAGCAATAAAAATGTTCCAGGCATTGTGCTAGGCAGTTCGCATGGATTTTTCTTATTAAAAGTTCTAAAAACTCAGTGAGACGTGGGCACTGTATTTCTCTTCATTTTATAATTGAGGAGACTGATGGGAAAACATTAAGTAAATTGTCAACTAAGTGGAGGTGCACAGATTCCACCTGGGTATTACGTTGTTGAGCTTCTCCTGAAAGACAGGGACATTTTACCTGCTAATGAATAAAAACATTGGGGTTTTTTTTGAGACAGAGCCTCAAGCTGTCACCCTGGAGAGAGTGCCGTGGCATCACTGCTCACAGTAACCTCCAATTCCTGGGCTCAAGCGAGTCTCCTGCCTCTGCCTCCCAAGTAGCTGGGACTACAGGCGTCCGCCACAACGCCCGGCCATTTTTTGGTTGTAGCTGTCATTGTTGTTTGGCGGGTCTGGGCTGGATTCGAACCTGCCAGCTCAGGTGTACGTGGCTGGCGCCTTAGCCCGTTGAACTACAGGCGCCGAGCCTATAGTTAAATTCTTAAGCTAAACTGGCCCTTCTTTGTCCATCTGAAATGAATAGTTACTATAAAATTTTAAATACAACAACCTGGGAAATAATCTTAAATTCTACAAATTTTCAGAGCCTATACAAAGGAATAAATACCACGATGGTGGTAATGTATTATTGGCAGTTAGTTTTAGTCTTTCTTGCCCAAACTTGCAAGCATGAATTTGGCAGTTTTATAATGCTTATAATTAGTGGGCTACCAAGAAGAATAGGATGGCTCATGTTACCCTGGAGAAACTAAGCCTGGACAATATTGCATACATCTCCTCTCTCCTTGTAATTTCTTTGACTTTCAAGTTATTTATTCTTATCCTTTTATGAGAAGTCAGCAGGGTTGATTTGTTTTCATTATTTGTATCCTAGCTGTGCCATATTGAGTGGCCCCATTTGGGCTGAATGATATATTGCACTCGTGCTTGTTGAATTGAGAACATAGATTCTTAAACCTTGTTAGGAAGAAGTTCTGCTAAATTAATTGAAGTGTTGCTTTGTGTTAACTTAATTTTCCACGCTGTTTTTGTAGTTTTGACATGTGTCCGAATAATTGCTCAGGCCGAGGAGAATGCAAGATCAGCAATACCAGCAGCACTGTTGAGTGCGAATGTTCTGAAAATTGGAGTGGTGAAGCATGTGACGTTCCTTACTGTACAAGTAACTGTGGTTTTCCTTATCGAGGCATCTGCAATTCAAGTGATGTCAGAGGATGCTCCTGTTTCTCAGAGTGGCAGGGTAGGAGCTTCTTTCATTTTTCGTTTTCTTTCCATTTTTACAGAATATTCCCAATTTAATAAAGTGTAGATTGACTGTATCCTTAGCATCTATGAAATTTATGTTAATCAACTATCAGGTAACATTTAAACTTTTACATCCCTTTAGCCAGCTTCTTATAAATCTTTCAAATTCACACATGGTTGTGGTCTTTTTAGAACTGTGAAGGGGTAGGACATTCTTTGCAGTTCATGAAAGCTGGAGAACTTGGTCTTAGCCTCAAGAGGACATAACAGAGAACCAACATGGGAGGTGGAAAAGAGCTGACAATAATGGCATTTCCTCACAAGTGTTGTCTAAGTTAACAGAAATTTGGGGTCAGTTATACATTAAATCTCAATACAGTCAGCTAATATTATCTATAGAAATAGATTATTAAGGAAGCTTTAGGTAACTCAAGGGACAGGCAATAGTAGCTGTTATTGATTTAATGGATTTCTTTATATACTTTGCCCTTCCTTAGAACCTTTTCATTTTGGAAGAAATTTGCTTGTTTAAATTCTTATTTGAAGGGGTTTGGCCAGCACTGAGGGGTTAATAATTGAAGTATTTGAGTATATAACATTGTGCACATGTTGAGCAGACTCCAGACCTCCGAAGAATGGAGTCTGTCTCTTGCATCTGTTTAAGTTTCTTGGTTTACCAGAAGATGAATAGTTTGTATTATTACTCCCAGATCTAAGCATTACTGTTGGCCCTCTGTGTCTATGGGTTGTGCATCTGCAGGTTCCACAGTTAACCAAGGGTGCCTCAAAAATATTTTGGGTAAAATACAATGAAATAGTAATATAAATAAAAAACAATGTAGTACAATAACTATTTATATAGCATTTATATCATATTAGGTTTATAAGTATTTTAGAGATAATTTAAAGTATATGGGAGAATGTGCATAGGTTTTATGTAAATACTATATCATTTTATATTAGGGACTTGAGTATATGTGGGGGTCCTGGAACCCAATCCCCTGTGGATACCAAGGGACAACTGTACATTTTAACCCTGAAGTTTTCGTTTGAATTAATAATTTGTCTAGTCTTTCTCCTGAGAGCTGGTGAAATATTTCATAATGAAAGAAAACCTAACCTGGATATGGTCAAGTCATCATTAAAAAGTATGTGATTTTGAGTTTTTTAGGGATTACACTTGGTCAATACTTGGAGTAAATTTAAAAGCACTAATTAAAAGGATTTGTCTGATATTTAGATGCTATAAGAAAGACTGTTACATTTAGATGATTAAAAGTAGAAATATATAATGGCTTTTAAACTGCAGTTTTTTGAAGCTAATTTATTGTGTTTTATTAGGACCTGGATGTTCAATTCCAGTGCCAGCTAACCAGTCATTTTGGACTCGAGAGGAATATTCTAACTTAAAACTTCCCAGAGCATCTCATAAAGCTGTGGTCAATGGAAATATAATGTGGGTTGTCGGAGGTTATATGTTCAACCACTCAGATTACAACATGGTTCTAGCGTAAGTTGTTTTCAACATTTTTGTAAGAAACTTAAACAGAAAGAAAAATCACCAATAATTTCAGTAGTTGAGGAAAATTCTCATTAATATTTTGGTAGTAATCTTTCAGAGTGTTTTAGCATATGTTTAGTTTTTAAAATTGAGAGCCACATAAAAGTCATTGTGATAAGCAATAATTCATCTTGTCTAGATACTATCTCTAGTATTTTGCTTTAGGTACATATAGGGGGTTCTGTATAAATAGGGGATTGCTTTAACTTTTATTTATTTATTTTGAGACAGTCTGACTTTGTCACCCTCAGTAGAGTGCCGTAGCGTCATAGCTCACAGCAATCTCCAACTCCGGGGCTTAAGTGATTCTCTTGCCTCAGCCTCCAAAGTAGCTAGGACTACAGGCACCCACCACAATGCCCGGCTGTTTTTTTGTTGTAGTTGTCATTGTTGTTTAGCAGGCCTGGGCCAGGTTTGAACCTGCCAGCCCTGGTGTATGTGGCTGGCGCCCTAACCACTGAGCTGCGAACACTAATCGTTTATCTTTTAATTTAACTAATAATTCCATAGGTCAAATGGTTCAAATTTATAGTTTTTTAGTGAAAATTATGCCATTGTCTAATATTTCCCAGGGCTCAAGGTCTGTTTGCGGATCCCATGCTGCTCATTTTGAAAGAGAATACATATTATCACAGAGTAATTAGCTATGGAGAGTGACACTTAGAAGAAATTTATGAACATGCTAATTTTATAGCCTAATTTTTTTTCTAGAAATTTTTTATTAATTAAGATTGTTAAAAACCAACATCAGTTTTTTAAGGGATTCTGGAAATATGGCAGTAGTAGCATACTTTCTGAATCCCCCAAAATGTAGACATTAAAATAGCCAGAACAACTTGGCCTGCAAAATCAAAAACACATGAGCAGGTCAGGCGCATGGCTCATGCCTGTAATCCTAGCACTCTGGGAGGCTAAGGTGGGTGGATAGCTTGAGTTCACTAATTCAAGACCAGCCTAAGCAAAAGCGAGACCCTCGTCTCTACTAAAAATAGAAAAACTGAGGCAAGAGGATTGCTTGAGTCCAAGAGTTGGAGGTTGTTGTGAGCTATGATGCCACATCACTCTACCCAGCGCAACAGCTTGAGATTTTGTCTCAAAAAAAGAAATAAAACAAAAAAACAAACCAAAAAGACCACATGAGCAACATCTACAACAAAATGTGGTCAGAAGATAATTATATGATCAGGTGAGGCTAAATCATCGATAGCTATAAGACTTGTGTAGTATCAGCATCTGTGCAGGAACAAAGGGGAGCGATGGCAAGACCAGTAGGATCCAGCATGGCTAGAAGATACTCACTTGAAATCAGCAAGCCAGTTGAGAACAACAGCTGGAACTGGAAAGAGTTTTGTGTGTTGTAGTAGCTGGGTGAGCTCAAGGGATCTATAGTAGGTTCTGAAAGAGCCAGAGCAGTTCGTGCCTTGTTTACTCTCAGAATGAACCAGCCAATGTTTTTGCATAGGAGAAAGTTCCACACTGAGGAGAAACTCCTGGGAATGAAATTCAAATTGAGCAGGACAGGGACAGTAGAGACAAAGAAAAAGAACATTCAGGCCAGGTGTGGTGGCTCACATCTGTAATCCCAGCACTCTGGGAGGCTGAGGTTAGTGGATTGCATGAACTCAAGAGTTCAAGACCAGTCTGAGCAAGAGCAAGGTCCTGTGTCTATTAAAACTAGCAGGGTTTGGTGCAGGAGCCTATAGTCCCAGCTACAGGAGGCTAAGGCAGGAGAATCGCTTGAGCCCAAGAGTTTGAGGTTACTGTGAGCCATGGCTCTCCATCTAGGGATGACAGAGTGAGACTCTGTCTCAAAAAAAAAAAAAAAAAGAAGAAGAAGAAGAAGAAGAAAAAGAATAATTAAATAGAAATTGTAACACAGAAAAATGCAGGACAAACACCAAGACAGAAATTGCAAAGGGTGGGCAAAACAGCAGAATGGAGAGGATAGAGGAAAGAATCAGTGAATTTGAAGGTAGAGCAATAGAAATTGCTCAATCTGAACAACACAGAAAAAATAGAATTTTTTAAAAAATGAACAGAACCTCAGAGACCTTTGGGACTATAACAAAAAAATCTAATATTTCTGTCTCTGGAAGAGAGCTGGAAGGAGAGAGGAGAAAGAGAGTATGTCTAGAAAAGTATTTGAAGAAATAATCGCTGAAAATTTCCCAAATTTGGCAAAAAACATGAGCCCATGGGATTCAAGAATCTGGTGAACTTTAAATAGTATAAACCCTAAGAAGTAGATACCAAAACATTATCAGAGTAAAACTTCTGAAAAGTAAAGACAAAGAATAAAAATCTACTTTGGGAGGCTGTGGCAGGTGGATCACTTGAGCTCAGGAGTTCGAGAACAGCCTGAGCTAGAGAGAGACCTCTTATCTAAAGAATAGCTGGGTGTTGTGGTGGGCACCTGTAGTCTCAGCTACTGGGGAGAGGATTACTCAAGCCTAGGAGTTTGAGGTTGCTGTGAGCTATGATGCCACGGCACTCTACTGAGGGTGACAGAGTGAGACTCTGTCTAGTAAGAGAATTGCCACCTTACTTAGAGGGCCAACAGAATTCAAATGACAACAGATTTCTCACTTATAACCATGGACACCAGAAGGAAGTGGCACAACATTGTTCAAGTGTTAAAAAGACTGTCAACCTGGAATTCTATGTCCAGCGAAAATGTTTTAGGAAAGAAGAGGAAATACATTCTCAGAGAAGGAAAACTATGATGATGTGTTCTCAGCACACCTTTCCTAAAAGAATAATAAAAGAAGTGCTCTAAATAGAAAGCATTTGTTAAAAGAAGGAATCTTGGAACATTAGGAAGAAGAAGGAAGACTGAAAATAGCAAAAATGCTGGCAAATATGATGAATTGTCTTCTTGAGTTTAAAATTAAAGTTAGAGGTTGAAGCAAATTTTATAACAAAAAATCTTTAGCAGATGAGAACAACTCACCACAAATTGTGAATAGTATGTGGAAATGCACTAAACTTCGTTGTTTTTTATTTTTATTTTATTTTTTTGAGATAGTCTCACTTTGTTGCCCCAGTAGAGTGCTGTGGTGTCATAGCTCACAGCAACCTCAAACTCTTGGGCTCAAGTGATTCCCTTGCTTCAGCCTCCCAAGTAGCTGGGACTACAGGCACCTCCACAATGCCTGGTTATTTTTTTGAGATGAGGTCTTACTCTTGCTTAGGTTGGTCTCAAACCAGTGAGCTCAGGGCAATCCACCTGCCTCGGCCTCCCAAGTGCTGGGATTATAGGCGTGAGCCACTGTGCCTGGCCTTCTCTGAGATTTTCTAATCTATAAAAGGGAGAAATGGTGGGATGGGGAGTGGGAATCATAATACCTAAAGCTTCTTTTCTGGCTTAATTTTAGGAAACTTGTACCAAAAATATGATTGAAAAAAAAGTCTGAAAATTATATAGGACATGTATTACATTTGTTTAATAGTCTCCATTTAAAAAGGATTTGGAAACATATCAAATCTTCTTGATATGTTGTTCTTAATGTCTATACAACTGCTTTCAATATACATGTTTTAAAAGAAAGCAAGCTCTTTCTGAAAGGCCATAGTTTTCAAGGTGCTAATTCTCTAAACTGGATATTCTAAAATTACCTTAGATTTGTTTTTTTGTGTGTGTGTGCTCTTAATCTTGATATTAATTATATAACTTTTCCCTCTGCTGTTTGGGCCCAAATCTTAAAGTCCCCCTTTAATTCCTTTTTCCATCATTTCTCCTTTAGTCAATAGATCACCAGGATCAATAGATTCACTTTCAAAACATCTCTGAAGTAAAACTGGCCCTATCTCTATCCCCTTTGACTTTATGATGGGACTCTTGCAATGGTCAGGCTGTTCTTCCTCCAGGTTCTCTTCTTTCTCTATACCATAGATTTAGGCTATTTTCTTTGCCTAGAATACAAATGCTTTCCTGAATATGAATTTAAAGTCCCATTTTATTTTAGTTTTCATATACACAGATTTAAAGCACTGTCAGGGTTTTTTCAGAAGAGCTGTCTGCCCGCACTGGGAATGGCACAGATAGTACCTGGGGATTGTGTAGGGGATTAGGTCTCTACAGAGCTTCTCTGACACACCTTCTTCCCACTGGAGGAAGAGAACTGTTAGTCTCTGCTGTCTCTTTACCATACAGCCCAGAGGAAGCCCCAGAGTTGTACAGGGGCTAATTTCATCTCTCCAGTTCACTCTACCTCAGCAAATCATTGGTGTGGTCACATCCTAGAGTGTGTCATTATCAGTAACAGTAGCCTCCCTCCCCCCAGTAATCTCAATTCTAAGCATTCCATATACCAGCTGCCTCCTTCTGTTACAATCATCGTTGGTGCTTTGCCCAAATTCCTTTACCTTTACTTTGCACCCAGTCACCCACTATTGTGAAAGTTGGCTGTTGTCAACTCATAGACGTCCCTTAGTCTGGAAAATTTTCCTAGTAGATTGGGGCTGTCTTGCATACCTCAGAGTCTATACCTTATCTCCAGGACAGCTCCTGCAGAGGGACCAACCAGTCATTGAGACTTTCCCAGTTTAGCCCTGAAAGTCTTGTATCCAGGCAAACTGGGATGGTTGGTCATCCTGGATTCTAGCCAAAAACTGACCGGCATGGTACCAGAGCCTGACTGGATACCAGTACTGCTTCTGTGTGGGAAAACTGTGCCATCCATGTTCCAGAGCTTCCCTTATGATCAGGCTAATGCTAGACTGTCAGCTGAGACCACCTTTTGCTTAGCTGCTTCTTGTTTGTCTTCCTGACATGTTTATCCAGAGAGCATTCCCTTAATAAATCACTTACACAAAATCATCCTGGGCTCTGCTTGCCAGCCTGAGGCACTTTCCAGTCTCTTCAGGTGTTTCTTTATAATACTCCAACAGTCTTTTACCCCATGGGTGACCATAATCCATTGATTGTTTCTCAGTCCTCCCCTTTTCCTGGTTAACTGTTCTAACCATCTTTTCATGTTTCAGTTCTTTGCCACCTTATCTCTTACTTTCGTTCTTAGCTAATGGCCTTGCTTCCTGTTTCTATTTTGAAAGATAAAGGTCATCAGAAAAGATCTTCTGTGAACTCCTGTCACCACATTTATCTTTGACCTACATCTGTGTTCATTTATTTTGTCTTCTTTATCTGTAGATCAGTGCTGTCCCTTAGAAGTTTTGATTTACATTGTCATTTCACCAGTCCCTTGGGGTTAATAAGCACTTGAAATGTGGCTGGTGTGAATCAGGAGCTGAATTTTTTCCGTTTTTTGAGTCTCACTTTGTCCCCTTCTATAGAGTGCCATGTCATAGCTCACAGCAACCTCAGACTCTTGGGCTCAAGCAGTTCTCTTGGCTCAGCCTCTCAAGTAGCTGGGACGACAGGTGCCCGCCATAATAACCTGGCTATTTTTTAGAGATGGAGTCTCGCTCTGGCTCAGGCTGGTCCCAGCTCATGAGCCTCTGCCTCTCAAGTGGTGGGATTACAGGCTTGAGCCACCACACCTGGCCTTTCCTTTTTTTTTTTTTTGAGACGGAGTCCCTCTTTTTGCCCTAGGTGGAATAGCTCACAGCAACCTCCCACTCTTGGGCTTAAGTGGCCTTTTTGCCTCAGCCTCCCAAGTAGCTGGGACTAAAGGTGCCCTACAATGCCTGGTTAGTTTTTCTATTTTTAGTAGAGATGGAGTCTCACTCATGCTGATCTCAAAGTCGGCCTCCCAGAATGGTAGGATTACAGATGTGAGCCACCATGCGTGGCCAGGAGCTGAATTTTTTATTGTCCATTGTTAGTCTTCATTTTACTTAATCTTGACCCAACATTGGTATAGTTAATCTCTTTCTTCTCTTTTAAGTACTTTTTCTTCAGTTAGCTTCCAGAATACCATATTCTTTTGATATTTTTTCTAACTACACATTCCTTCTCAGCCTTGTTAGCTGGTACTTTTTCAACTGACTGTTTGAATGACAGCATAAGCCAGGGCTGAACCCTTCGTCTGTGTATTTGCTGTCTTGGTGAGTTCGTGTAGTATCTTGGTCTTTATACTGGTGTCTCCTTAATTTGTATCTGCAGCCTCGACTTTTCACCTGAATGCATATCTCCAGATATTTACTTGACTTTGGCTGTCTAAAGACATCTGAAACTCAACATGTCCAAAACGATCTTTTTCTCAAGCCTGCTCTTCCCCCAGAGGTCCCCATCTCAGTTAATGACCATTCCATTCTTTTTATTGAGGCCAAAAATCTTAGGGTCATCCTTAACTTTTTTTTTTTTATCTGTCATATTGATATGTGTATTAGTTGTTACTTGCTGTATAACAAATTACCGCAAATTTAGCAGCTTAAACAACTCACTTTTATTATTTTACAGTTTGTATTGTTTGGGAGTCTGGGCACAGCTTAACTGAGTCCTCTGCAGGCAAGGTGTCAGCTGTCGGCACTCTTCAGCTAGAGGCTTGATTGAGGAAGAACTTATTCCCATGCTTACTCAGGTTGCTGGCAGAATCAGTTTCCTTGTGGTTGTAGGACTGAGGGTGCCAGCTTTCTACTGGTTGTCAACTGGAGGGCACCTGCGGTTCCGTGTCACTTGGGCTTCACTAATATGGCTGCTTACTCTATCAGGCCACATGGAGGATCTTTAGACTGACTTTGCTGATAGAATGGGTGTCATGGAAAAACAGCACCTCAGCCTCTCAGCATCTTTTCTTTCTTTCATCATGTTTGCCTTATTCTTTCTTTCTTTCTTTTTTTTTGTGACAGGGTCTCACTCTGTTCATTGTAGCTCACTGCATCCTCAAACATCTCATCCTGCCTCAGTCTCCTGAGTATCTGGAACTTCAGGTGCCTGATACCACAACACCTAATCTCACTCTTACTGAGGTTGTTCTCATCAAACTCCTGAGCTCAAGTGATCTTGCCGCTTTGACCTTCTAGAGTGCTAGGATTACAGTTGTGAGTCACTGTGCCTGGTCCCATCTTTGGTTAGAAGCAATTCATAGATTCTGTTTACACCCTAGGTGAAGAGATTATACATGGCTGTGAACGCCAGAAGGTGGAGATTGTGGGGGCCACCCCAGTGTCTGTCTGGCATAATGTGTCAGCAGATCTTATTAGCTCTACCTTTAAAGTCTATTCCTAATCTAACCACTTTTTTTATTTATTTTATTTTATTTTTTTGGGACAGAGTCTCACAACTCACAGTCACAACTCACAGTAACTGTCACAACTCACGGTAACCTCAAACTCATGGGCTTAAGTGAGTCTCTTGCCTCGGCCTCCCAAGTAGCTGGGACTACAGGTACCCACCACAGCGCCCGGCTATTTTTTTGGTTGTAGTTGTTGTTTGGCAGGCCCGGGCCAGGTTTGAACCTTCCAACTCTGGTGTGTGTGGCTGGCGCCCTAGCTGCTGAGCCACAGGCGCTGAGCTGATCTAATGACTCTTACCACTTTCTAGTGCTGTTACCATGATGAGACAAAAAGGTAACATTAAAGACATGAAAGTGATTGTCCCTTCTGTTGCTATAATATGACAACACCCATGTATTTACCATTTATGTGATTTTACCATGTACCTGGTGTCAGTACCCTCTCTTGAAGCAGGAAATCTGATTCTTCCCTTTTTTACCTCTTCTTACCTTGACCTCATATTAATCCCCATTAACTCTGTCACAGATTCATGTCATATTTATTTTTTTCTCTAAGCCCACCCTTCCATTATGTCATACTTAAGTCTTCAGCAGTAGATTCCTATCACATCTGTCTCTTTGCATTCATACCTATTAATCTAATTTCTCAATATGAATTGGGGTGATTTTTTAAAAGTTTAAATTTACTACCTTCTTAAAATCTGTCAGTGTCTTCCCATTGGATGTAATGGTCCACTGTGATCCGAACACTGTTTACCTGCCTGACTTGGTTTGTTCCCCTCGTTTACCATACTCTTGTGCCACCAGCCTTCCTATACACCTCATGCCTCTTTACTTGAACGGCCTTTCACCTTATTCCCTCAGTCTAGACTGCTCCTCCTGTCCTGCCTCAGGGCTGATTTCTTCTCACCCTTTAGATTTCGGTTTTGATCTCAGTCCCACAGAGAGATCTTCCTTGACTGTCCAGTTCAGACAGGTTTTCCCTGTTGTTAATTTTTTTTTAATAGTTCTCATTTCCTTTGTTGCCTCGTTCATAATTGTTAATTATAACTGTGTCCATTATTGTGCATGTTCATTTTCTGCCTTTGCTGCTATAGGTTCTCCAAGACTGGGGACTTTGTTTACTCATGCAGTTCAGGACTTAGCTCGTAGAAGGTGTCCAAATAAGTATTTTACCAATCAAATGGGGGAGTAAGTGGGAGTAAGTGATTTACTTATTTCCTTTACAAACATTTGTTCCTGGAAATAGGAATGTTACCGTCACTTTTATTTGATTGATGTACCTCATGAATCATATTGTTATCTAGCTTATAGCATTTTTTTCTACTTGTAATTGATCAGAACATAATTTTTATGGCTTTATATATTTCATTTAAATGTTAGTATAGTTTCAAATAGTGAACTTTCATGAAAAGTAAATACAATGAGTCCTTTTAGAAGTAGTATTTCTGGAACTTACATTATAAATTTTCTGATCTTATTTGAAAATAATTCAAGAATTATTCTTATTTTCTGTTTCCCTCACAACCCTGTTAACCTGAAACTTTTTTTTTTTTGAGACAGAGTCTTAAGTTGTCGCCCTGGGTAGAGTGCCATGGCATCACAGCTCACAGCAACCTAAAACTACAGGGCTTAAGCGATTCTTTTGCCTCAGCTTCCCAAGTAGCTGGGACTACAGGCACCCCCACAATGCCCAGCTATATTTTATTGTAGTTTATTTAGCAGGCCCGGGCCAGGCTCGAACCCAACAGCCTCAGTGTATGTGGCTATAGGTGCCGCCAAAACTTTTAAGTTGTGTTAAAAAGCAGTTCCCATTTTGTCACTTACTGGTCCTCTTGCAAAATAAATGGTCTTGAAGTTTCAACTGGATTAAGACTACCAGGTGAAACTTCATTACTGAATTTTTTTCCCTTAAGCAAAAGAGAAAGTTTTGTTTTAAAAAGTTTTGGAGCAACAGGCAACCAAATAAGAAGTAAGTATCACCCAATCCAATAAATTTTAAAACAGACTCACAGGAACATCAAGGGTGACATACCATACAGAAATCACACTGAGGAGATTCTGAGAATTCTTATGATAGCCCCAAATTTAGAAAGAAGCAAACTGAGTAGACATTTCTAGATTTTTTTACTCTTTTAACTGAAGAGTAGGGGAAAAAATTGCTGAGGAATAGCCAGTAAAAATGGGGAAATTGACAAAGTGGCTGACTCTTTACACATAACTCAAAGCTTCTGTTTAAATTGGGATATAATTTGAACACTGGATAGGACACTTAAACAACATCTAGGAGGGGAATCTGGGTATTTTATTTTAATGGACTGCATACTCCTTCATCTGAGCACCATCATTTCTTTAGACTTCAGAGAAGTTGATGGAACTAAAAATACCAGTACGTGCACTAAAGCTGAGATGGAAATTTGATAAATTTGTCTTAGATACAGTGCAAGCAGAATTAAGAATTCACTTACATTTTGCAAATAAAATGTCTAGAGAGCTATGTCTAACCACATAAAAGAAAGAAGTGATGTCATAGCTAATGCAAGCATATACATCTTCTATGATGAAAAAGTAAAACAGAAGAAAGAATGCGGCACATCAGATCGGAAAAAAACCTCTGATAGAAAAAAAAGTAAGTTCACCAAGCAGGAGGAGATTGCTTCCAACTGGCTTGTGCTACAGACCAACTTAATGTGAATTTGAGTCAGAAAAACAAGCTAAAAGACAAGAAGATAATGAGATAAAATGAAATTTTATAGGCTTAAAGAAATATAAATATAGCAAAAATTGGAATGAAAATCGAATTACAGACAGAGGCTAGTTGAGATAATTCCAATAATTCAGGTGAATAGGCTGAAACAATGAGAAAAAAGCAAAAACTTGTGAAAGACGGAAGATCATTCAACATAAGTAGAGTTGCTGTTGTTGAAGAAAAGAACCTAGAACAAATGGATTGAAATAGCATAAGGTGTTTCAGGAAAATTTTATAGTTTCTTAACAACAAAACCTGATTTGATCAAGTTAAATTTTTGCTTGGGAAGCTTCAGGTAGTTCTGTGTTTCCTACTGTCTGGTCATGTCCAGTCTCCACAGAGCCTTTTGCCTTGGTCTTTAGGGTGGCCAGTTACTGTAATAGGGTGACCAGCCCACTCTGGAGTTTGAAGCAGGTGCCCTGTGGCATGGTGGTTATCGGCCTGCCAGTCATCATGGAAGGGTTTGTGAGGAAGATGACAATAGCTCTGTGGAGGCATCTGTTTTTGAATTTGTACAGTTTTATTTTTGCTTATCTGCTTGTTCATATCTTAGAATTACTTGTTTAAGATTATGTTATCTTGGACTCAGCTATCAGAAGAAGCAGCATAAATTGATACTTGGAATTTCTTATGTTTTATTGCATTAGTATTCTTGTGTTTGTTTCTCTGTGTTGTGAAAAGACTGATAGCCTGTTATGTATCGTCTGGTCATTCACTTTAGCTAGGCTTTTGGGGATCTGCCAGCATCTGAGGGTCTCTGAGAAGCTCTTGGGCTGACATGTTCACTGAGGAGGAGCAAAATGCATTACACACAGGTTGAGCACCCTCCGTGTTGCTGGAAAGAGATGTGGATTGGATGATGTGGAGACTTGTTTCTGTGCTCCCTCTGTTTTTTTCCTTACTTTTAAACTTACAGAAACAAGCCTCTGGCTTGAACATAAGGTGTATGAGTGTGACAATAAGCTAAGGCAGTCCTCAGGAAACACCTTTCATAGCCGGAATTCCACAAAAGTATTGCAATTCTGTGTAGTCCATTTTGTAAAAACATTTTCCTAGATGAATTTAAGTCATTTCTGCTTTAAGTAAAGTACAATATTTTTTCTTAATAGCATAGTGAAAGATAGAGGGGAGTGGGGTGAGGGAGAGAGAATGAGAATGATAGAGAATTCTTCCAAGTTTCTAGGCGGAAAAGCAAACCATCTAAGTGGGGAAGAAAATCAAGCTGGTCTTAGACATTCAAGGGAGCTGCATCTGCAGGGTTCTGAAGGGAAGAAAGGACAGCCCAATGATAGTACACCTAGCCAAGATGTCATTCAGCTATAAAGCTAGCAAGCAGATATTCTTTTTGTTTTTGAGACAAAGTCTCACTTTATGCCCTGGGTAGAGTGCAGTGGCTTCATAGCTCACAGCAACCTCAAACTCTTGGGCTTGAGCAATCCTCTTACCTTAGCCTCCCGAGTAGCTGGGATTACAGCCATGTGCCACTATGCCCAGCTAGTTTTTCTATTTTTAGTAGAGACAAGGTCTTACTTTTGCTCAGGCTGCTCTCATCTCTTGAGCTCAAGCAGTCCTCCTGTTTTGGCCTCTCAGAGTGCTATGATTATAGGCATGAGCTACCACACCTGACCACAAGCAGATATTCTAACATAAATGAACTCAAGGAAATGAGTACATATATGTTGTTCTTAAAAAGAAAAAAAAGACCCTCACTTGACAGTGAAATCCAGCCAATTAAGAATTGTATAACTCACAAAAGAGAAGTTGAAGTAAGAAGACTAAGGAAATTGACTCAGCTAAAATATATTATGTAGTAGTAAATAACTGTGGATTTGTTTTAGAATGTAATGTAAGGGTTAAGAACTTGGGCACTGTAAAAATTATATAACAAAAATTGGGAGAAGGAATAGGAAGAAATCTGAGTGCTAATGGATTTTCAACTTTTTTTTTTTTTTTAGAGACATTAGAGTCTCACTTTGATGGCCCTTGGTAGAGTGCTGTGGTGTCATAGATCACAGCAACTTCAAACTCCTGGGCTCAAGAGATTCTCTTGCCTCAGCCTCCCAAGTAGCTGGAAGTATAGATGCCCACCATAACTGCCAGCTATTATGGAGATGGCATCTCTCTCTTGCTCAGGCTGTTCTTGAACTCCTGCAGTCCATCCACCTCAGCCTACCAAAGTGCTAGGATTACAGGCGTGAGCCACAGCACCCGGGCTTAAGGATTTTCAGCTTTTAAAGCAAGAAGTTAGTAGATTCTATAAAATTAAATTGTATATAATTCTAAAACTAAACTGAATTGAACCTCTAAATAATTTTTCATGTATTGTAAAAAGTGTGGAATGGTCCAAAAATATGTAAAATAAAGCTAGAACCAATTTATATGTCGTTTGTATTTAATAGATGTTACCATTTTGTTATATTAGCTTCAGATCATGTATAAGTATTTAAGACAGTCTGGCACAGTGGCTCATGCCTGTAATCTTAGCTCTCTGGGAACCTAAGGTGGGAGGATTGCTTGAGATCAGGAGTTTGAGATCAACTTTGAGTAAGAGTAAGGTGCCTTCCCTACTAAAAAAACAAAAAAATTGGTTTTGTGATGCATGCCTATAGATCTCAGCTACTCAGGAGGCTGAGACAGGAAAATGGCTTGAACCTAGGAGTTCAAGGTTGCGGTCAGCCAGGCTCACACCCCTGCACTCTAGCTGGGGCCATAGTGTGAGACTTCTGTCTCAAAAAATAAATAAATAAGTAAGTAAGTAAATAAATAAATAATAATAAATTTAAGACAGAAGTAAAGGTTTGGAGAAACCTTTAAAGGTTTAGAGAAAAACAATGACTACCAATGCATTCACCACCCAAATTAGGAAACAGAACGTTACTAATTCAGGTGACAACCATTGTATGTTCCTCCAAATCCCAGAGATAAACCGTACCCTGATTGTGGTGTTGTTTCTTCACATATGTAAGAATATATCTTTATACTTTAAATATGTATCATTTAGTCCTCATAGAAACAATATTCTACAGTTTGCTTTTTTAGCTTCACACTATTTGGGGGTTTATATTGATATATGTTACTGGAGTATGAGTATATTTTTCATGCTGTGTAATTCTGTTATGTGGATATATTAGGATTTATATAATCCATTTTCACTTGGTTGACATTTATTTTGCTTCCTTTTTTGCAATTGTGATAAAACTTTCTTACATCTTTTTCCTTGTATTTTTTTTTGGTAATTTTTAAAATTGGATTATCTAGATGAAACTTTATTTATACAAGTTAAACTTTAAACTTCTTTGTAGAAAACAAACAAACATTTACTTAAACTTCAGCAATAGTTTTGGTTTCCCTTTGGCACCTTTTTTTTTCTGGTAATTTGGCTCGGCGCCTGTGGCTCAACGGGCTAAGGCGCCAGCCACGTACACCTGAGCTGGCGGGTTCGAATCCAGCCCGGGCCCGCCAAACAACGATGGCTGCAACCAAAAAAAAAAAAAAAAAAAAAAAGGCCGGGCATTGTGTCAGGTGCCTGTAGTCCCAGCTACTTGGGAGGCGGAGGCAGGAGACTCGCTTGAGCCCAGGAATTAGAGGTTGCTGTGAGCTGTGATGCCACAGCTCTCTATCCAGGGTGACAGCTTGAGGCTCTGTCTCAAAAAAAAAAAAAAAATTTTTTTTTCTGGTAATTTTATGAAAATTAAAATTAACATTATTAAAAGTATCTATAGTACAATCCTCTTTATATAAATGTATTTTATCTATATGTTCTATCTGTGTATATACTTAGAAAGATGTCTGAGTTAATGTTTACTTAAAGTTAATTATATTCATTTCTAGATGATGGAATAAACTTTTTACTCTTTTTTTTGTATTGCTTACATTCTTTATAATAAGGATATAATTTTTTTATAAACACAAAAAAGTGTGATTTTTTTTTCAAAACCAAACTAAAAGTGAATATTTAACATATTGAATGTGACTATTCAACAATGTATAAATAAATACAAATTACATGGTAGGAATATAAGTTATTTTCTTTTTGGCATTTTTAATTTTAATGGTCTTGAAATACATACATAGAATAGATGAATTGCTGTAATGGTGTTCTGGCTTAAAAATGTTACATCAGGCTCCGTGCCTGTGGCTGAACGGGCTAAGGCGCCAGCCACATACACCTGAGCTGGTGGGTTTGAATCCAGGCCAGGCCTGCCAAACAATGACAGCTGCAACCAAAAGAAAAAATGGCTGGGCGTTGTGGTGGGCGCCTGTAGTCCCAGCTACTTGGGAGGCAGAGGCAAGAGACTCGCTTGAGCCCAGGAATTGGAAGTTGCTGTGAGCTGTGATGCCACGGCACTCTATCCAGGGTGACAGCTTGAGGCTCTGTCTCAAAAAAAAAAAAAAAAATGTTACATCAATTAAATAAGGAAAGGATAGTAATTTCTTTTACTTGATTATCATTTCCTTTTTGATAAAAATCTTAAATCAAGCAATAAAGACTGAAAACTATCTTAATAACAACAATGGAAACCAAACCAATGGATTTGACACTTTCAAAGTGCCAACATAAAATTGTTTACTGAGGGTTGACACACTTTTTCTTGAAGGACCAGAGGTAGTAAATATCTTAGACTTATAGGCCATGGAAGCTCTTCTGCCATTGTTGCACAAAAACTGCCATAGACAATTGTAAGTAAATGGGCAAGGCTGTGTGCCAACAAAATCTTTTTTACACAAACAGGCTGCTGGCCCACAGGCTGTAGTTCCCAACTCATGTTCTATCCAGTAAGAAAATATACTTCAGAAATGGAGAAAAAATACAGCTATTTTCAGATGAACAAAAACAGAGGGATTTACTCTCTAGCAGCCTTGTAGTAAAAGGGTTCTTTAAGCAGAAGGATAAACTTAACTGAATATTAGCTCTATAAAGTTATAATATCATATGGGATTTAGAGTACAGAATTAAAATACACACCCAAGGAAGCACAAAAAGCAGGTGGTGTAGGTAGATGGGCAAAATGGAGTTTAAGGACCCTGAATTGTCCAGGAAATGGTCCAAATACTAATTTATATTAGGCTTTGCTAAATCAAGGATGTGAGTTACAATTTCTAGGGTAATCAGTAAAAGAATAGTATGAATATATAATAAAACAATAGTTTATAAAGCAAAATGGAGTAATAAGATTTATCATCCCCTTTTCAGTACCTATCAGTTTCTTATGATTAAATGAAATAAAACTTGTTTTAATAAAAGTTTAAGTCAGGCCAGGCATGTTGGCTAACACCAGTAACCCAGTGCTTTGAGAGGCCGAGGTTGGAGGATCACCTGAGGCCAGGAGTTTAAGACCATCATGGACAAATACTGAGACTCTGTCTCTACAAAGAATTAAAAAAATTAGCCAGGCATAGTGGTACATGTCTGTAGTCCTAGCTATCTGTGAGGCCGAGGCAGGTAGATTATTTGAGCCCAGGAGTTCAGGGTTATAAGTGAGCTATGATGGAGTCTTTGCATTCCAGCTGGGATGGCAGAGCAAGTACTGTCTCTTTAAACAAAACCAAATGAAATAGAAATCCCTTGAATATAATGCAAACTTCCAATTATTTAGACTGTAGGTAGAAGAGGTTTTCAGGAGTGTTAGAAACATCCAGCAGATTTTTCTTTCTTTCTTGTCCCAGGATCATATACATAGTCCAGCTCCCCTTTCTAACTTCTCACATGCCCAGTGAGCCCATGTGTCAGATTTGTTTGTCAAGGTGATAAGTGTCTCCCTACTTAATGAGCATTTTCAGAACTGGATCATATCACAACTAAAGGAGTACAAGATGTTCCGTTTTGTAGGTTTGACTTGAAAATACGATCTGTTTGTTTTGTAGATATGACCTTGCTTCTAGGGAGTGGCTTCCACTAAACCGTTCTGTGAACGACGTAATTGTTAGATATGGTCATTCTTTGGCATTATACAAGGTAAAACATCTCCACTCTGTACTAAACCAGAGACTAAACTCTTCCTCAGTTACTTTATATATTTACTATATAATTAAAAAGCTATGCAATGTTGGGGAAAACTTTCTGTTGGTGGGAGGTGAAACTTGGGGAAAGTTGGGGAAAACTTTCTGTTGGTGGGAGGTGAAACTTCTTTAACTCAAGAGATTTTAATGGCTTCAGATTGTCCTGGAATATTATAATTATGGTCCTAAAGGGTTAAAAATATAGATTAAAAAGTATAGATTAGCTTTTATACTCATTAATAAGCTTAGACAAGAATAGCCACATTGTAATGTTATTGAACAATTGTTTTCATTTCCTTGTTTTTGTAGCTAGTCATATGAGGAAGTCCAAGAAAAGTAGTGAAATGTAACAGATATAGAACGTAATTAATTTCATTTCCTGTTGTTCCTTTCTCCATCTTTTTTAGGGACATTTCATTAACCCTTTTTAAACTGAGAATAATTATTGAGTTTTTGAACTGATCCTTTTCTAATTCTCAGATTTGATCTTTTCAGTGTTTTTAAAAATTTTATTTATTTTTTTTTCCCTAGGATAAAATTTACATGTATGGAGGAAAAATTGATTCAACAGGGAATGTGACCAATGAGTTGAGAGTGTTTCATCTTCATAATGAATCATGGGTATTGTTGACCCCTAAGGCAAAGGAGCAATATGCAGTTGTTGGGCACTCAGCTCACATTGTCACACTGAGTAGTGGCCGGGTGGTTATGCTGGTCATCTTTGGTCACTGCCCTCTCTATGGCTATATAAGCAATGTTCAGGAATATGACTTGGGTAGGTATATTTTTTCTAGTGGTTGTTTTTTGAATGTCAAATTTAAATCCTCTATTTTATTATTATCTATTTATTTTGTTACTGTTTAACAGAAATCAAGCTAACCTTTGAAATAGGGTAATCAGTAAAAGAATAGTATGAATAAATAATAAAACAATTCCAGGGTACTGGAATTGTACTTGATCCAGTACTTGAATACAGTACTGAAATACATTTAACTTGTATTAACAAGTTAATACAACTTGTAATACAACTTGTAATACAACTTGTACTAACTTGAATACAGTACTTGAAATACATTTAACTTTGTATTACCAGTGAAATTCAGATTATTGGTGATGTAGAATGTATGTATTTGTTGCTGTCAAGTTGGCATGGTGCCAAAGATGGGACAAAATACTTTCAGTGTTAAAAATGAAAATCATCAGCTCGGCGCCTGTGGCTCAGTGGGCTAAGGCGCCAGCCACATACACCTGAGCTAGCGGGTTCGAATCCAGCCCAGACCCGCCAAACAACAATGACGGCTGCAACCAAAAAATGGCCTGGCGTTGTGGCCGGCGCCTGCAGTCCCAGCTACTTGGGAGGCAGAGGCAAGAGACTCGCTTGAGCCCAGGAATTGGAGGTTGCTGTGAGCTGTGATGCCACGGCACTCTATCCAGGATGACAGCTTGAGGCTCTGTCTCAAAAAAAAAAAAAATGAAAATCATCTTTAAAAAACTGTTCAGGACAACAAATATTATTAAGAAAATTAATTGGATATCCCTTTAGAGACTGGTTCGATGGAGTGTGCCTTCTTTTAATATAGGGTGTCCATAAAGTTTGAGTGCAATTTTAAATTTAGTTTAATTTAATTTTAAATTGCACATGAATTTTTATGGCCATCCTGTGTATAATACTTCTTTTGGGTAAATTTTATCATATCTGTTCCTGTGCAATAGAAGTTCCTATAATTGATACCGCGAGAAAGTAGACCTAGAAAGTACATCAGTATATTGGTCACCAAAGATCATAAGGAGTTAAATATTACTTAATGGGTTTGAGTCTTAAATTTAGTGTAATTCTTTTCCTATATGCCATATTAGAACATTAGAGCATTTAATAGGTTGGAGTTTGGACACATGGCTTTTTTATAAATTTTAGGTGGCTTAATTTAAAAAACAAGTAGATAAAAGAAGTTATATGTATCAGGTGTCTTGAAATCCCTACTCATCCCCTCCGCTATTTAGACATTTTAAGTATTAGAGAGGAGGAGTCTGTCCTATTTCCTTTAACTGTTTTTCCCTTTCCAGATAAGAACACATGGAGTATATTGCAAACCCATGGTGCCCTTGTGCAAGGGGGCTATGGCCACAGCAGTGTTTATGACCACAAGACTAGGGCCCTGTATGTTCATGGCGGCTACAAGGCTTTTAGTGCCAATAAATACCGGCTCGCAGATGATCTCTATAGATACGATGTGGATACCCAGATGTGGTGGGTACTTTTCTTGAGCTTTCACTTTAAGGTGTGAATTCTGTAGAACTAATTATTGAGATGATATTGTGCTATATTTTTATTTTCAGTCCTGGCAGATTACTTTGTTCAGCACTGTACATAGAAATAATTAAGAAGCAGAAATTAATAAAATAACTAGTATTTGTTTTGTTGCATTACTCTATAATTCTATAATAGATTGGTTAGAAAATGTTTGGCATTTTTTGACTTGTTTTCAATTTTTTTTTTTTTTTTTTAGACAAAGTCTCACTGTGTCACCCTTGGTAGAGTTGTGTGGCATCACAGCTCACACTCCTGGGCTTAAGCGAATCTCTTGCGTCAGCCTTCCAAGTAGCTGGGACTACGGGCACCTGCCACAACGCCCGGCAGTTTTTTTAGAGATGAGATCTTGCTCTGACTCAGACTGGTTTTGAACCTATGAGCTCAGGCAATCCACCCACCTCGGCCTCCCAAGTGCTGGGATTACAGGCATGAGCCACCGCGCCCGGCCTGACTTGTTTTCAATTTTTATACACAGAGCACTATTAATACGGTTTTAGTTCTTCAAAATCTTGAGGAAGAAGTTTTATAGCTTGTACATAGTTTGTGTACATTTTTGTAATTAAGTAGATACTTTCTGCATTTTTTTAACCTTTTCATGATCAGCAAAGCGTCACCTTTGGGATTAGTTACTGGCATCATTCATAAAATCATCAAACAGGATGTTCTCACTCTGAACTGTATATAAACATATGCTAATTTTAACAAATACAAAGCTAATTTGAATTATGAAGTAATGTGACTAAAAAGCAATGTTTACTCTTCTGTCTTTCTGTATTTCTTCACATATTTGATAATACCATGCTGTGGATACTGTTTTATGTTTTGTCATAAAAGTCATCATTTTTGGTGACTGTGTAATAATCCATTGTTTAGGTATACTGAGTTTATGTGGTTGGAAGTTTTGGTTTCTACCTTTTGTCTCATTAAGAAACCATCATGTGGCCAGGTATGATGGCTCATGCCTGTAATCCCAGCACTCTGGAAGACTTAGGTGGGTGGATTGCCTGAGCTCACAGGTTTGAGACCAGCCTGAGCCAGAGTGAGACGTCGTCTCTAAAAATAGCCAGGTATTGTGGCAGGTGCCTATAGTACTAACTACTTGGGAGACTGAGGCAAGAGAATCACTTGAGCCCAAGAGTTTGAGGTTGCTGTTAGCTGTGATGCCATGGCACTCTACTGAGGGCAACGAAATGAGACTCTGTCTCCCAGAAAATAAATAAATAAATAAAAGAAGAAAGCATTGTGCATAAGTGTCGTCTATATTTCATGTGATTTCTGCCCAGAAACTGGAATTACAGGGTTATGGGATATTAACATTTTAAGGCTTTTAATATTATTTTGTCAAAATTCTTATAGGTCTTTAAAATTTTACGTATTTGTTGAGAAATTTATATATAGGGACAAATCTAGAAGTATTTGCACATTGTGTCTGAAGTTAATAAAATGGTTATGTTTGCTTTAGTAGGTAGATAAGTACTCCTTAAAAACTAACCTTGTATTTATTATTTCTAAATAAACTCAAAAGGACCATTCTTAAGGACAGCCGATTTTTCCGTTACTTACACACAGCTGTAATAGTGAGTGGAAACATGCTGGTGTTTGGAGGAAACACACATAATGACACATCTATGAGCCATGGTGCCAAATGCTTCTCTTCAGATTTCATGGCTTATGACATTGGTAAGTTTCCCAGCACCACTTTAACTTCAATGATCTTTTTGCCTTTAAGAAACATTTAAAAGAAACTGAAAATATTGTCAGTTCAAAATGGTCAGGCCATTTGGAAGAGGTCTGAATGGTATTTGTTATATTCATGTATCCTTTTGTTTAATGTTATATACCTATGTGTATTAAAAAGTGTTACTTCTACATTAAATTCTTTTTGACATCACTTCTGTTAATTGTGTGAGTGTTAATTTTCGAGGCAGAGTTCATGCATCTAGTCCCTTTTTTATTACAAATGCCTTGCCAGTGATGTTATGTAGTTTTAACTGTCAGCATTGTATTAAATTTGTTCAAGTATTAGTTTTATTTCATTCCATAGAACACTGGTTCCTGTATTCTTTTTATTTTATTTTTTAGTTTATTTATTTATTTATTTATTTTGGCCAGGGCTGGGTTTGAACCCCCCACCTCTGGCATGTGGGGCCTGCACTCTACTCCTGTGAGCCACAAGTGCTGCCTTGGTTCTTGTATTCTTAATGTGGTAATATACTTGACCAGAAGAGGGCAGGATTTGTTCATGGAAACATAATGCATAGCAGATGTTCTCTTGTATATTATCAAGATGTCCATTTTAAACAAATTATCATTATTTTTCGGTGTGGTAAAATATAGACAACATAAAATTTATCACCTTAGCTATTTTAAGTATGTAGTTTAGTGGGATTAAATACATTTATAATGTTATGCATTCATCACCACCATTTGTCTCCCTAATGTTCTTCATCTTGTAAAACAGAAACTATAACCCACTAAACTATAACTCTCCACCTCCCCCTCTCCATAGTGGCTGGAAACCATCATTCTCACTGTCTGTCTTTATGATTTTCACTGTTCTAAGTCAGACTCCTTTCTAACAGACACTTGTGGGCTGGCCACAGAGCATGTATGTACATGGGGAAGATAAGGTGACAAAGTTATAGTCCTTAGCATCAAGGAAGAGGGGGAAAGAAATGAGAAGACAATATAATTGCATTTTAGGGTGTTCCTTGCTGAAAGGAGTGTATGAGAGCCCCTCTAAGTACCCTTTAAGTGATGAGAGGTAAGGATGATAGGGAAGGCCTTCTTGAGGAGGGGTTGTTCAAGCTAGGACTTTGGATACATTGGGAGTCAGTTAGGTGACATTAGGCTGGATGTTCTAGGCAGGGATGTACAGAGACACAGGGTGGAAAGAATGCATGGCACATACTTAGGGCTTTTGAGTACTTAATTTTGGATGCATAATAGCAGTACACCAGGGAGGACTGGCCTCAGATAAACTAGAGGAGTAAGTAGCTGTCAGACTGTACAGATTTTTGAGAAGCCTGGTATATCGTGCTGAGAAATTAGGGCTTTCTGAAGAATCTTCCAGAACAGTTGATGGAATCATATTTGTGTTTGAGGAAAATCTCTTCAGTGGCATTGTAGCGAGTCATTGGGAAGGGACAAGATAGTAGTTCAGGGACTGTTGCAGAAGGCTAGAGGAGGGTTTAACCCAAGGCTGTGAAAGTAGCTGTGAGAATAAAGAGATAGATTTGATGACTACTAGGAACTTAGAGATTGTCTAGGAAGAGAGATAAAAGTGTCCTTACTTCCAGGTATCTGGTGTGGGCCACAGTGCCTTTTGCCAAGGCTGAGAATAGAAGTGGAGGAATAGGATCTGGGAGGAAGAGCATGAAGTAAGTTGGGCCATATCCGATTGGAGATGTCTGTGAGAGAATGTAGAGAGCCAGCGGGACACTCTAAGAGGGGTGAACTTCTGTAAGGTGCACATGTCATAGGGATGAGCACATAGCCTGAGGCCAGATGGAGAATCTGAAAAGGAATGGAAATTGTGACAGCATGTCAGGGAAGTAGGAGGAAGGTCAAGATAGGTAACCTCTCAGGGAGGTTGATTGCAGAGTGACTGAATAAGCACTGGAGAGTCCTTCAGATTTAGCAACAAAGAGTATATTTATCACCCTCTAGTCATAAGGAATAATCCAGATTCCAAGAGGCTGAGAAATTATGTAAGCCGAGACGTATACACAGTGACTGTTGACTGTTGTGTCCAAAACCTTGTCTGTGAAGGAAGGAAAAGGGGTAAGTGGAATGCCTCAGAGGGAGGAAGATCTAGGAGAACCATTTCTTTTCTTTTTTTTGGTTTTTCTTTTTTTAAAAGATGAGCTCATTTTGGGCTTATTTAAAAGTGGTGGTGAGAGTCAGCAGAAGATTTGGAGGCCAAAGGAAGGGATATCGTATCTGTCAAATCAGGAGACTTTTGAGGAATGGGATAAAAGGAAGGGATTGTTGCTACACAGTGGTTTTAGGGCAGACAGCAAGGTGCGTGGGCAGGAAGTTAGGGGAGTTGATGGCCTCTGTCTGTGAGGATGACCACAGAATCTAATCTGGGTCAGGAAGTGACAGTTGTTGTCAAGGCTGAATAACTGTGTAGATCCAGTGGAGTTACTTTGGCTCAGTGAGTATCTCAGAGAGTGACGCAAGGAGTGTGAGGATGGTGTGGTTCACCAGCACCCGTTGCCGTTCATAGGTTCCAGTAGAGAAGTTGCTAGTATGGGTCAGGACAAAGGAAAATTAGTAGATCTAGGGGATCTAGGAAAGGATTTTTTAAAAATTAGATAAAGCTTAAATTTAAAAAAAATTTAATTTTCCATCTGTATTTTCCACTTTAGCTTATAAATTTGGCCAAATCAATATAGAAAACAGTGTAAGACAATTATGGAACTCACAGGTGTTGCCACATAAGCTTTGTACAGTGTAAAATTTTCTTGCAATAAAAAACATTCTATTGGGGTAAATTGATAGGCAATAGAATGAGTGACCAGGATGTGATGGGTGTTGGATGAACTCACTGATTAGAATTGCTGAATGTTCTACTGCTGCTGCAGCATTTTACCCCAGAAATAATAGTCTAAGAAAATTGACAGGCACGTTTTATGAGGTTGCGTTTGTTGTGGTTTCTTCCTGAAAAAATGTCAGGTCCTATTAATTACAAATGGTAAGCCTTTCTGAAATGTGTTTTTCTTTCTTCTAGCTTGTGACCGCTGGTCAGTGCTTCCCAGACCTGATCTCCACTATGATGTCAACAGATTTGGCCATTCAGCAGTCTTACACAACAGGTAACTGGATAAGTGCTTGCTGCTTTTTCTTGTGTGTTTAAAATGAAAATGAAACAAAGTATGAAGAAGTGGATTTGGATTTAGGTATTATTTGCAGCATTCCCTCATCCCACTAATTTTTCACAGAATTATGTAGGTATGGATTTTTTGATTTATGTTTAAAATATTTTATGTGGATATGAATTACTTCAGATGCCATGTTTATTGATCTGGTTTTGTTAGCATGCAGGAGCATGCTGTGTTTGGTATTGGCTGAGTGCATGGAACAACAAAAGTTACATGTGTGTTACTGTTTTATGTCCTCTGCTATTTTCAGTACTTAGGTCCTTGAGTTTCTAGTAGTTGTATCTGAATGGTAAGGAGAGATTTGGAAAAAAAGTAAAGAGGGCACTTCAGATGGGGTATGGGGTAGGAGAAAAGAGATGGGGAGGTTATGAAGCTTAATATAGGTCAAGTGTATAGTCTTTGGATAATTTGAAGTCTGTAGTGCATTTTATTTTATCACTCAAAAATGCCCGAATGACCAGAGATCTTCATAAACCTAATCTGGAAAAATCTCAGTCAAATAAGAGAGATTCAGAGTGGTTATTCTCCCTGTTTCTTATAGTGTTCTTTAACTATTTTTAAGAAGTTTATACAGCCTCCCAGCCTCCCAGCTACTTGGGAGGCCGAAGGGAAAAGATCACTTGAATCCACATTTGAGACTGCAGTGAGCTATGGTTTGTGCCTTTATACTTCAGTTTGGTGACAAAGGTTAAACAGCCTACTCACGTTTTTTTTCTCAGTTTGTTTCTTAAATTTTGTCTGCTTCCCTTTTTAAAATCTAAGCTATATAAACCCTAAAGCTATTAAGTGCCATAATGCCTGCATTGTTTAAGGATTCCCTTGGCTTTGAAAATTCTTTTGTGATGATGAAAGACAAATGAAGAGAATTTAACTTGGATTAGGAAATATAAGAAAATGATGTCTTTTGGAAATGTGAAGGAAGAGTTGACAGAATTTAGAAAGTGGATATTGGGAAAAGATATTGTCCTTTATAATACAATTATTTATTTAGTTTTTTAGCAATATATATGGTTTTACTGTGAGGACATTTGATTGTTATAGGCTAAAATGGAAGGAATTTTTTACTACCTTGCTAATTTAAAGTGTAATCTTAAATCAAAATCTGATACTTCTTCAGTAAGGAAGGCCCTAGAAGCCTTATAGCAAGTGCTTCTTTTTTTTTTTTTTTTTTATTGAATCATAGCTGTGTACAATAATTCAATCATGGGGTACAGTGTGTGGGCTTCAGATACAATCGGAGATATTTTCATCAACCTGATTGCGATAACATTCAAGAGACTTTTTCATTACTATGTGAGAACATTTTTGATCCGTATTTAGAAGTTTTCTCCTGACCATTCAAATATACACCACTGGTGTGATCCTGCCCTTTATCCTCACTCCCCCCACCCTCTCCCTCCCGGGCCCTCCCTCTCCCCTTTCCCCATCATCCCGTGCAATAAATGGGTTGTAGCCTTCACTAGAAAGATATAAATTTGCCTCATATTAGGGATGTATACATTGGATACTTTTTCTTCCATTCTAGAGATACTTTGCTAAGGAGAACCTGATCCATCTCCATCCATGTAACTATGAAAGAAGAAAAGTCACCATCTTTCTTTAAGGCTGCATAATATTCCATGGTATACATGTACCACAGTTTATTAATCCATTCGTGTGTCGATGGGCTCTTGGGTTTCTTCCATGACTTAGCAATTATGAATTGGGCTGCAATAAACAATCTGGTACAGATATCTTTGTTGTAATGTGTTTTTTGGTCATCTGGGTATATACCAAGTAGAGGAATTATAGGGTCAAATGGCAAGTCTATTTTTAGATC
>CAUYRH010027701.1:0-19062 GCA_963574655.1 Perodicticus potto | reverse complement strand
CCTCCTCATAAAATATTAGGCCAGGCCTATTTCTTCAAGTGTTTTCCCTGCACTTTATTCTAGTATTTTTATAGTTTCATGTCTTACATTTAAATCTTTAATCCAGTGAGAGTCTATCTTAGTTAGAGGTGAAAGGTGTGGGTTCAGTTTCAGTCTTCTGCAGGTTACCAGCCAGTTCACCCAGCACCATTTGTTAAATAGGGAGTCTTTTACCCACGGAATGTTTTTAATTGGCTTGTCAAAGATCAAATAATGGCAGGTAGCTGGGTTCATCTCTTGGTTCTCTATTCTGTTCCATATATCTACCTCTCTGTTTTTGATCATGCTGTTCTGATCACTATTGATTTATAGTATAGTCTGAGGTTTGGTAGCGTGATTCCTCCTTTGTTTTTATTTCTGAGTAATGTCTTGGCTATTCAAAATTCTACATTGCTGGTGGGAATGCAAACTAATACATTACCTTTGGAAAAATGTTTGGAGAATACTTTTAGATCTAAAAATAGACCTGCCATTCGATCCTATAATTCCTCTACTAGATATATATCCAGAAGACCAAAAATCACATTATAACAAAGATATTTGTTCCAGAATGTTTATTGCAGCCCAATTCATAATCACTAAGTCATGGAAGAAACCCAAGTGCCCATCAACCCATGAATGGATTAATAAGTTGTGGTATATGTACCCCATGGAATATTATGCAGCCTTAAAGAAAGATGGAGACTTTACCTCTTTCATGTTTACATGGATGGAACTGGAACATATTCTTCTTAGCAAAGTATCTCAAGAATGGAAGAAAAAGTATCCAATGTACTCAACCCTACTATGAAATTAAATTATAGCTTTTATATGAAGGCTATAACCCAATTATAGCATAGAAATATGGGGAAAAGGGCATGGGAGGGGAGGGGAGGGGGCAGGATGGATGGAGGGAGGGTAATTAGTGGGACCACACCTACAGTGCATCTTAGCTAGGTACAGGTGAAACTTAAATGTCTGAACATAATAACTAAGAAAATGCCATGAAAGCTATGCTAACCAGTTTGATGAAAATATTTCAAATTGTATATAAAACCAACACATTGTACCCCATGATTGCATTTATATACACAGCTATGATTTAATAATAAAAAGAAAAAATAAATAAAAATTGTTCTCTCAAAAAAAAAAAAAGAATAGGCGAGCTCATACTGATGGAGTATGCTCTACACAGACACACTAGCATAGTAGTTAAAACAGCCCAACATGAGAAATTGTAGTCTGTCTGCTGGACAAATGAAGTATGAATTGTGTCTCACCAATCCATAATGGGTTCTACTGACATCTTTCTTTTTTTTTTTGGTGGGGGGGAGACAGAGTCTCACTATGTCACCGTGGGTAGAGTGCCGTGATGTCACAGCTCATAGCAACCCCAAACTCCTGGGTTCAAGTGATTCTCTGGCCTCAGCCTCCGGAGCAGCTGGGACTACAGGCAGTAGCCACAACGCTCGGCTATTTTTTGTTGCAGGTTGGCGGGGGCTGGGTTTGAACTCTCCACCCATGGTATTTGGGGCTGGAACCCTACTCACTGAGCCACAGGCACCACCCTCTGCTGACATTCTTATAAAGCACTCAGTCTTCACGCTGTAATGGGTAGTGTCTTATACTTAGTAGCTGCTCGATGAATAGCTGTTGATGGATTGACATCAGCTTCAATAAAATGAAACCAGTTCTTTACTTTTTCTTTTCTTAAGCCTGTTTCAATGTAAGCAGTCGAGTGCCTGGGTTTGAGGCTATTTCAGGTAAAGCAGGTCGTATAGGTTCAGTATTTAGTAACCATATTTGTCTTTTTCACCGAACAGATGGAAACCCTAATGGGGTTGTTGGAATGAGTTTTAAGTGGGAAGTTATAGGGGAACTGTGCTTCATGCTGTATAGATTCTTTTTATCTTGACGTTTCCCTGGGGTGAGAAGTAGCGCTCTCCACCTCACCGTTGGCTCCTGCTCCCTCGCAGGCTGTGCTCACTGATGCCGTGCTTCCTCCTCCTCCGTCTCACGTCTTCCCAGGTGCCGCGCTGCCATCACAGGCAAGTGTGTTCCGTTCCCCTCTCTCTCCACTGGATCTGCCTGATCACATCTGGTCAAGCATCATATTCCTTTCAAATTGAAAACTGCCTTTTAGCCCCAGGTTTTTATTTCTCCAGTGTGTTTTTTTTTTCAGCTTGCAATAAAGTTTTTAGAGTACCAATAAAGGGGGACTCTACCAAGGGTGTTATTTCTTACTGAAATGAAAATTTGGCAAGTAAGCTTAAGAAAGGATAAAAATCTTTTCTTGCTTTGGTTTCTCCCTACCGTTATTGAACTTTTACAATGATTAAAATTACTGTGACAGGTGGCTTCAAGAAGTTGCGAGGAAAGACAAAATTTAGGCAAAGACTTGGACGAGTGGAAGGATGAGACGCAGAAACAAAGCGGGGAGATGAATTCGATGTGACAATGCACATGTGTATTTACCAAAAAGTATGTTGGCATTTCAGTGTTAGCGTCCACACTCCCGTCTGAGATATGGCTAGGGGGTAGGTAGTTCAGGGCTCTGAACAGAAAGGCTAATTAATGCAGGCAGTCTCTTACTTTTCTTTCCATCTGCTGCTTTTATTCCTTAGAAAGTCTAAACAAAGGGCAGCCTCTGTCAGTCTTCTCTGGAAAGCAACAGGCCCCTCCTTTTTGGTCTCCACCTACTGGCTAGATATTGGGTTGAAAAAAAAATACCTTTGATTTAAATTGCTGGAGTTGCCCGGAAAGCAGAAAAACTGTTAAACACTGTATAAGATCTTGAAACTGTGAGCCTATAACGGTGGGTTTGAAAGAGTGGGAATCAGCCTTTCAGTTGGCTTTTGTCCTTCACTGGTCTGGATGCTGGACAGAGAAACAACCCTGACCTTTCATTTGGCACAAGTGTAATGAGGGAGTTACTGGAAATGCCCCACGAGGACATGTTTTTCACTGATACCCCGTGGTTCTGTGCGTTCTCCCTGACTCCGTCCTGCGTGGCCTGCCGTCTCTGTGGCACAAGGTCTTCCGGCCAAATTCATTCATTCATTCATTCATTCACAAGCGCATGTTATGCGCAAGGCGTTATCCTATTACACTTTTAAGAAAAGATATAAAGGACTCTACAGTAGAGTGGGATGTGAATTAACCTGATGTTCATAAAAGACCATTCACAGGATGGAAGTCAATGGAAATAGAGGGGAAAGAATCTTCTAGTTTGACTATCACAGAGTCATGCCAAACATTACAGTCAAAGGTCTTTTCTGTCTTTGCTCAGTAACACACGGGATCATCTCTCCTCCCTGCGTTTCTCAGGAATGGAAACAGAACTAGAAATCACCTTCGGGTTCCAGAAATATTTGCACAGGGACATTATTAGAAATGGCCTGCTTAACCTTTTGGAAGTCATCCAACTCTGCCCCTTTCTGACAGAGAAGGATAGAGCCGTCATTATGTATTATCATAGCTTGTCACTTTTATGTCCAGCTCATCACCACAGGAAGAATAATCATGGTGTCCAGGAACCCCCGCAGGACCACAGCCCCTGTCCCTGCTCAGCATATTATCTTAGTGCCAGACACAAGTTAGGCTGTACCCGGTGGTAATGCACTACGGCTTGCTTGCTAATTTACTCCTGCAGCTCAGGTCACTTCCCCAGAGCCTTCTTTCAATAAAGTCTTCTTAAATGTATCAGGGACTCTTGCTCTTTAGTTCTGCACCAATCTCTCTCTCAATTACTTCTTTCTTTCCTCATCCATCATCATTTCCTCTTTCATAGTGAGAAATGAAGTATTTTTATTGTTTAGGAAACAGGCAGTATTTCCCTGAATCTGTGAGAGACAAGACCCTCACAGTTGCTTGTCCCAGTACAGATTTGAGGTTGTGCCAGGTCAGAGGTGTCCACCATGTTCAGAGTGTTTGTCTCCACCCACTTCCGCGGGTGGACGGGCTTTTCCACGTGGCTGATGAGCTTCTGTTCTAGTGTGGTGCAGTAATTAACTTCTACCATTAAATCACAGATTATTGATTCTAAAGCTTAACACCATTTACTTTTTCTGAAGCTTTCTATTCTCATTACTGGCCATTGACGCAGCCTACACATCAGTGTGTATTCTTGGAACCATGTGGCTATGCTAATGTTTGCTAATGCGGACTGCACTTTCCCCTGTTGTATGACACAGTGAGACCGTTTCAAACTTCAGACAAAGTGGTTCTAATGTAGTAAACAAAACACAGTGCAAATGCTTAAAAAATAAAGGTTTCCATGATCTATATTTCAAAACGATTATTTAGTACTAATTTATCTGAAGTTTCACTTGAAAGCAAATTGGTATGTAAGAGATCTATATGAAGAGTATTTCCTTAGTGCAGTGTTCGAGTATGGGACATAGATGAATTGTAAAAATAGAGAAGCTGATTTATACTAAAAGGTAATAACCAGACCAGTGGCATGACTTTCAGAAAGGTGGTTCTTTCCTTTCCTTGTCTAGAGATAAAAAGTTACAGGTTACAACTTTAACATAGAAGGGATAAAATACTCCTCTATAGGTTATAATTTAAATATTGTGAACCTTTAGAAGCTTCCTTTGCTCAACAAACATTTATTCTGTCTCTAATATATACCAGAGTAAATAATGATAATAATCAGCCATTGTCCCTTCCATTGTAGTGACTTACCCGGCAAGAAGACCCCTAAAGGCCCCTAACTGTTTCAGCCTGAGTCCCCGTCCATCTCAAACCGCCCTTTTTGGTTTAATTCTGAGAACAGGTTTCTGACAAAGAAGTTCTCTGAGTTCTCTGACTCTCTAGCAATGTCTAAACACAATGATGAGAAACTTACCTCAACCTCCCTAGCCAGCTCAACAATGGTAAAAACTCACTCAAGCTGAGATTCCCAAGAAACTGAGTTTCCCAGGTACTGGGCTTTCCAAGTTGTCCCCACAGTTACTGAATTACCCCCGTGAGCAGCCACACAGCTACCCTGAGCCAACTACCTGACTGTGACTCCGCCTTGTAACCCACCATGTTTTGCTTTTGTACATGCTTGCTTTGCCACATCAGCACAAAAAGGGTGTAAAAGGCTGCCTGCATTTCTCTTAGGGGCCATTTGCCTTTTGGGGGCAGCTGTCTGTCTGTGCAGATGTAACCACCTGATTTGGCCGTTTGCCTTTGGGGCAGCGGTCCGTCTGTGCAGACGTAATAAATGACCATGTGATTTGGGCCGTCTGCCTTTTTGCAGTGGCCCCCCTGCACAGGAGTAAATAAAATCACCTCTGATTTGTACTCAAAGTGGGGATCTGTATTTTTTATGGGTGGCCTTAGTTACAACACCATTGCTAGGGAATGATGCTGAGAGGTTTTGAAGATGTGGTTCCTTCCCTCATGGGATTTATAGTTTAATACAGAAAAATTGCTGTGGATGCTGTGATGAAAGTGCATACAGGCCAAAAAAGTAACTTCAATAAGGGGTTGGGAAAGATTACCTGAGAGATACAAAGAATCATGAGATGCTGCTATAGCTGCCCAGCCGGGTTCATCCACCTTTGAGCAAAAGAAAACCAGTGTCCAGAGACAGCGGGATTTATAGCAGAGAATGAGTTTATTCTGCATAGCACTCAGCAGGGAGATGGGAGATATTTCTCAAATCTGCCTTCTGAGAATTGGGGAATAGGATTTTTAAAGGCAGTTTGGTGGGCAAAAGCTTAGACAATCAGGGCCTGCTAATTGTCTGCTTTCAGGGTGGAACTGTCAGTCTTTTGGTGTGGGCCACTGTCTGGTGGGTCGGTTACTAGAACGCAGGACCTTGGCGGAGTCGGTTCCTTGGTCTGGTGCGTCTGTTACTCTGCATGACTCCAGGATAAAGAAGTGACCAGTGAGAACAGTGATCACTATCAAGCAAATGAGGGGACAATGGCTGATTATTATCATTATTTTCACTAAGCCTGCCCCTTTGCAGAGTTCTGGTGGCCCTTACCTTAGTTTTAACCTTGTACCCACTCCTCAAGTTGTAAGTGTGGTTTCACTTCAAGGAGGAACTAATGCATTTTCTGAATCTTAAGACCTTAGTAGATCATCAGGAAGGCACAGTGCAACCTGAACAGGAATTTCAGTAAATCACTAATAAAATAAAATACCCTAGAAGCACCAAATGTGCTACTGGACAAAAGCATCCCTTACTTTTTTTTTTTTTTATTGTTGGGGATTCATCGAGGGTACAAAGAACCAGGTTACACTTAATGCATTTGTTAGGTAAAGTCCCTCTTATAATTGTGTCCTTTCCCCAAGAGATGTGTCACATCTCCTGACCCCTTAATCCTCTCCCCGCACCCCTTCATTCCTCCACCCCTCACTGTGTACTAGGTCATCAATGTTCTCATATCAGAATTGAAAACAGGATTCATGCTTCTTCATTCTTGTGATGCTTTACTAAGAAGAATGTGTTCCACATCCATCCAGATTAATACAAAAGATATAAAGTCTCCATTTTTCTTAATAGCTGAATAGTATTTCATACTGTACATATACCATAGCTTGTTAATCCATGCCTGGGTTGTTGGGCATTTAGGCTGCTTCCACATTTTGACAATTGTAAATTGAGCTGCAATAAACAGTTTTGTGCAAATGTTCTTATGATAGAAGCATTTTTTTTTTCTTCTGGGTAGATGTCCAGTAATGGGATTGCAGGATCAAATGGAAGGTCTAGTTGGAGTCTTTGAGGATTCTCCATACTTCCTTCCAAAAAGGTTGTATTAGTTTACAGTCCCACCAGCTGTGTAAAAGTGTTTCCTCCTCTCCACATCCACACCAGCATCTGCAGTTTTGAGACCTTGAGATGTGGGACATTCTCACTGGGGTTAAAGTTTCCTTTACATTAAGCAAACAAATTTATATTAATTCATTCCTTTTTGGGCCACATGATCATTCACAATTTTTAAATATTATTTTTTAAATTACCATATGCTGGGATACACCTTTTTTAGGGTACGGTTCAGCACAGTTTAACTTATACAGATGACTGTAATTACCAGCATGTTGACCATACGAGGGTATTTCAACACCTCCCCAAACCCACCTCCGCCTGTAGTCATTCTCCCAAACCCTATGCAACACCAATGTGTTTTCCATCTACTGTCAAGTTTGTGGAATCCTTTCTCTGTTATCTCCATTCTGTTATGGTGACCATTCAATGAAACCAAAATTTTAATTATTTTGTATTTAACTCTACAATTTTCATTTGTTTCTTTATTTTTTCCTCTCATTCCTTATCCTGGCTTTTCTTCCTTTATTAATTTTTTCCCCTGAGTTAGTTTCCATAATATTATTATTGCTTGTTATAGTAATTTTATAGCAACTACTTTAAAATAGTTACAAGATCTGTGTTAACTTGGCATTGATGTTTGATGGCTGGCTTTTCCCATGATAGCTGAGGTTCTCGGCAGGCTGAGTTAACTTTGAATCATATTCTAGTCATTTTGAATATTATTAATGTATAAGTCTCATTTAAATCCTATGGACAATGTTGGTGTTTTTTTGTTTTAGTGGACAATACACTTGGTTAGGTTCAGACTGGAAGTTCTAGCTCACCTTCTATCAGTTGTGGTTCCATTGTTGATTTATTTTTTAAAGACTTTGTAGTACTACTTGGATCTGTCTCCCACCCAAGAGGTGGTCAGCCTATTAGTTCAATTTTCAAATTGTTTGTTATTTTTTATTAATGTCTGATCCACACATATTGAGCTCAATAGTGAACCCATTATTATGACTTAATAAAAGGTTATATGGCATCACTTTCCAAAGATGCCCCTCTTTGCAATCTCTCTAGACATTTCTCATCCCTGGGGCTCTTCTGTCAGGTCACATGGCCAGAAATCTGGTCCTTTATTTACTCCTCCGTCTTGTGCCCTCTCACAAATACACCCGCCTCTGAGCTAAGCAGAGATAGCACAGAATGAGGGGGAAATAGATACAAAAAAAACAAACGAGCATCCCACCTTAGGCCCACAGTTCTACTGATGATGTAGAAAAGTTAACCCCAGAGTTTTGGCCTCTATGGATTCCTGGTGATACTTCTGTAGTATTCATTGGCGTCTGAAACGTGGGAGAATGAAGGAAAAAAGGGGAAACACACACACACACACACAAAGGAGGTTTCCATAGTCCATCCGTCTGAGCATAAGGTGTTCCTGTTCCCTCTCCTTGAGGGACCCCTAAGAGCTGTGTCTGCCTGTGCTCCGTGCCCACTCCTGGCTTGGGGATGTGTTGCGTCCAGGTTTAGCGTACTGAAGGATATCTTGGTAAGAAATGATAAACTCGTTATTAGCTTGGTACTCTGAATTCTGGTGGTAAGAAATGATGAACTCTTCATTAGCTTGGTGGTACTCTGAATTCTGGTCTATGTCCACAATCTGACTGTTGTTACTTTTCACAGTCCTCAGAGAAGACTCAAAGATGAGAATTATATGTCTCTGAAATACCATAATCAAACAATTTACCTTTAAAATCTAAAAAACTATAAAATATTTTGGGGTCAGAAAGTCACCTTCTGTTCAACTTGAATATTCCGCATTCATTTGATATCATATTCCGAGTTCTGAAGAAGACTACGTGTATTTTTGGAATTTATGCTAAAATCGTCTCACAGAGAAAGACAACAAAAAATATAAGGTAAACTGTGTCCAAACTGTTGACAGAAGCTCTTAATCCAGACAGCACATTTGCTGACCTGCAGAAAGAATGACTGGTGGGGGTGGCATCTCCGTCTTCCATATTAGGTAAGGGGAACTTATAATAGTGTCTGTGATCGAAGCAGAAATTAATGTTTTGGCTGATAGAATCATTATTTTAATGCTTTGCCTGAAAAGACTGATCTGGAAGCAATTTAGAGAGTTAATTTATATCCAACTTTGAAAAGAATAACACATGTTCTCAAGACTTCTCAGACATGCAGAGAGTAGGGAGCTGTCCAGCCACTTGAATTGTCTTTAATCTTACAGTTTAATCAAAGATTCCCTCGAAAAACTTCACCCAAGGGAGATCAGGGGGACTCCTCAGAGGGCCTTAGGTCACAAATCAATGTGGAGTTTTACTGTGATCACCACATGCACTTCATGTTTGCAAGACGCGTCTCCGTTTATGTGCCAGGTTGAACTTAATTGTTTCAGAACTTCAGACACCCCGCCGAGAGTGAAATCAGACTCTGTGAAAAAAATATTATCAGGGGACACAGCTTGCCCTGGCATGTCTGACAATAAAATGAAAAGCATTTCTTCAATGATCCTGGGATATTCAGCAACCAACAGATCCTTGAATATTACATCTTTGAATATTGACATCAAAGTGGTAAAACCAAGACTTAATAGACTGAGGCCTAAACAGGGGAGCTCAGTTCAAGCCCTGTTGCACTAAGAGGGTAAACCTCTGGTATGCAGAGGAAAGAAAGGAAAAGCACTTTGAAAGTACTTAGTGCCCCACAAATCTGTAATTTGAGTTATAGCTGTGTGATTTTTGTTATATCCTGTGTGATTATATTATCTTATTTTTTTATATTTAATATTTTTTCTAAAAAATGATTCCCCTTTTTACTATTATTAAATTAATAACTCTCATTATAATACTATCATTAATTAACTATTTGCTAGAGATGGTAAGAATATGGAGAAATATAGGGAAACATAATGAAAACAAACCAATATTATTAAACTACAAATGAAAATGAAGATGAATAAGGAACTTCAAATACTAGTATGTTTTGTCTGTTTATAAAACATCCTTCTAAATAAAAAAGAGAGGAATTTTGCTTCTGAGAAGATGAAGAACATGTAGTTTTCATATTCTTCCTGCTAACTATAACTAAAAGCCATAGAGATTATCCATAAAACAAACATGCAAAAAGGATGAAAGGGGGAAAGAAGAAGGAAGAGGCACCTGGGGAGTTACCTGTGCTGAGTTCCATGGGTTTCCTTTGTGCCTCATGGATTTGAGACACGAAGCTGAAAAGCCCGCAACCTAAAAACCAATTGCAAACCAAAAACGCTGACGATGTTTTTAAGAGGCTGATGTTTTTAGTGAAAGGATCAGAAAAAGGGCAACCTAGCAAGACAAGAAATCATTTAGATAGCAATTTTTCTACTCTCCCCAAACATCACAGAAAAACCTCTGTCTCCATCCCAACCCATGCCAGCATAGGCGAGCCTAGACTCCTGCCCTTGTAAGGTCGTTGTAAGAACCTAATCAACTTTGCCAGGTGTTGTCAGAGAAGCCTTAGTCGGGATCTAGGGTATTCATTTCTGTCATTGGTAATAAGCTCTGTGTCCCCACAGTGTCAGTGGAGATTACGTGGAAACCTAGATTTCTACTTTTACCTTGAGTATCAGGCATCTATTTCGTCCTTCCTCCTCTATTTGGACGATGTCAGAGAACGCCTAGGAAGAGAGAATTTCCACCATCACTCAAGCCTTTGAAAGTTAGTCAATGTAATTCAGTATATTAACAAACTGAAGAAAATATCACATGATTAAATCAATCAACGCAGAGCAAGTATTTAACAAAATTCACCACTCATTCATGATAAGAACTCTAAGAACTCTTAGGAAAATATAAATAGAAGATGAACTAGTTCAGTTTGATAAAGAATATCTTCTTAAAAGCTTTGTTAATAATATAGTCAATGGTGAAAAACTGAATGCCCCCCCCCAAGATTAGGAATCAGACAATGATGGTCGACCTCATTGTTCTTATTCATCATGGTACTGGATGTTCTAGCCAGTTCACTAATCAAGGGGGGAAGGGGAAAGAAATACTGACAGAAAAAGAAGAAATAAAACTGCTCCTGTTTTAAAAGGCTTAAATGTCTATATAGGAAATCCCAAATAATAAAAAAACCAAACAAAAATACTCCTAAAACTAGTAAATGAACTCAGCAAGGCTTCAGGATACACAATAAACACACAAAAATCAATTGAGTTCTTATATATTTCTTGCGATGAATATGCAGACACCGATTTAAAAATACAATACCATTTGAAGTTGCCAACAAAAACTGAGAAGCAGGCACACATCTAAAAAACTATTTATAGTATTTGTATGTTGAAATCCAAACTAATCTGGCGAAGAAAATCAAGTAAGACAGATATTGATATTCTATGATCATAGATTGGAAGATGAAAGGCACTATAAATGCCAAGATAACTATTCTCCCCAGATTGAGATGGAAGTTTGACTCAATTCTTATTAAAATCTCTGCAAGAGTTTTTGCACATATACACAAGGTTATTCTAAAGCTTATGCGGAAACCAGAGGAGCTAAAATTAAAACAAGTTTAGAAAATAGTAAGTAGAAGAATCTATGCACTTAATTTTAATATTTATTAAATATATACAATAATTTAGACAGTGTTGTTTTGGTGGGGGAATACATACATAGATTAATGGAGCAGAATAGGGAACTCAGAGACACATGCCCAGTGGATTTTGACAAATATGCAAAAGTAATTCAATGGAATAAAGATAATCATTTGTGACAAATTATGTTGGAACAATTGGACATGTATGGGGGAAACATAAACTTTGACCTAATTGTAATACATTATTCAAAAATTAACTCAGAATGGGTCACAGATTTAAATTTCAAATGTAAAATGTTAAGTCTTCAGACAAAAGAAAATTTGGGGAATCTGGGACTAGGCAAAGAGCTCTTAGACTTCATATCAAAAGCATAATCTATATAAGAAAAAAATTGATAAATTGGAGTAGACAAGCTACAATGCAGAAGAAAATACTTTTAAAGTCACATTTTCAATAAAAGTTTAGTATCTAGAATATTGAAAGTACTTTCAAGACTCAATACAAGAAAACAAAGTATCCATTTAGAAACGGGTAAAACTTATGAAGTGACATTTTTCAAAACGGTATATACAATGGCAAATAAACACGTAAAAATGTCTTCGACATCATTAGCCAAAGGGAAAGTGCAAATTGCAAACACAAGGAAATGTCAATATATGCCTGACAGACTGGCTAAAATAAGAAATAAAAGTAGTCTAACTCTAGACTGGTAATTTTTTGTACCCAAATTCTGGTTGCATTTCTTCTGGGTTTTCCTTTGGCAGTGCTTGGATTTCTTTGGTGTCTTGTCCTTGAATTTCATGTCTTATTCAGGGGTGAGCACTCCTAGTCATACCATTATAACCAGAGGTAAAAAGTGGTCGGCATAACGTGTAGAACAGGGTGTGTGTGACTCTGTGACGTCAGAGTGGGCACAGGAAATCTCAGCCTATGAGCACACAGGGCACTTGTGATGCTGTCTTCCCTAATAACTAAGCTATGTCCCTCCTGAAGTTTGGAAATACAGGTGAAAACAGGAAAGAAAAGAAAGCACAAAAAAGTTTTACAAAGATGAAAGGAATGGCAATTGTTCAGAACAAAATGAATTGTGCTCTCTACAGTAGAGTTTATCGACCAAGAGTAGACTTAAATTTCCCTCCTGTAGGAGACTTAAAATGGTTTTCCCTAGAATCCATCAGCCTGGCTTCCAAAAAGAAGGTATGAATGACTTTAGTTGAACGGTGGAACTCTGGGAGCTCCCGAAGATGGTATGAATGGGCAGCAGCGCTCACATCCATGGGACAGTGAGAATAATTTCAAGCTTTCAGTTTAGCAGAGGTGTCCACAGGCAAAGAAGACACTGGCAGCCACCAGGGAGATTCCAGCATGGAACAGTGCTTCCCTTACTTTCTCCAGGATGAATGCGCTTCTTTGCCACTTCTGACGTTTCTGACACCATCCCTCCCTCCGCCTCTGCTAAACAGCAGGAGGTTAAAGCATCGACACCAGTGAAACCAGTTTTTCCAAAGAGGCATCAAACTGGGAGAACAGAGGAAAAGTAGAGACCAGAGAGGCGGAGTTTGGGGGGAAAGATGAGCTCTGACACACATTGATTAAAAGGAATTTATATGGAATGAAATGTTCCCGTTTCTAGCATCCTATTTCCTCTCTTCCCGTTTAATTTTTACTTCTCAGGTGTTGAATTTCTTCCTTTTGTTGGCAGTTCCCTATTCTTTATCTTAGGCTCTATTCAACTATGACTACTGCTGATGTATGTGCGGAAAACACTTTTTAATGTCTATTAGAGAGACAGAGAGAGTGGTGGGGAGAGCGATTGATTCAGGTGCCAAGTGCATCTTGGCATTCCGCTCAACACAGCTGTGTGCAACAATTCCCTGTGATCCCTGAGTCCATCTGTTAGTCAGTTGGCTGAGTTTACATTAACAATCTGCATGTGATGATCTCACTTTGATCCGTGATCATTTCAGATGAACCTGAGTCCTGTTTTTTATTTGCTATAGACTTTGATCCTTCAAATACCACTTCAAGTAGAACTAACTTTACACAGCACCTATAGTCCTGTAACAAATCTCACAACTGGATAAGGCAAAGAGGGCAGGAAACATCTTCATTTTTTTTTTCATGAAAGGACATTAATGTGGCTTTAAGTGGTGCCAATGTCCAGTGCTTGTTCTATTCCTCTCTGCTGTCGTCGTCTGCTAGTTGTATATGTGATCTAGAGACTCTTTTGGTTGAGGGCTGTACCTGAATCCTCATAACCCCAGGATGTAGGTTTTACTGGTTCTGACGTGCCTTTGCCAAAACTAAAGTGAATCAAAGATGCTTTTTTAAACTAACTCATTCCAAAAATAATTGTTATTCCGGTATGGGACACATTAATTGGTTTTATTGTTTATCTTCCTCACTAGAGGAAATTGTGAGCTTAGGAGGCTTCTCCATTGCACTCCGGACGTGCTGACCCCTGTGACTTCCCCAAATGCGGGAAACTCGACTGCAAAATTTGTGGTAGTGGGGGATTGTGTTTGCACTTTCCCCTGGTTTAAAGAAAAAAAAAAAAAAAGACTACACAGGAGATCTAGGAGAAGGAAGAGATTTTCAACCAGAATCAAGATGTCCTAACCATAAAGAAAAGAACAATCAACTGTACTACATTGAAATTAAGAATTTAATTCCAGCAAGATATATCACTAATGCATGAAAAGAAAAGCCAGAGAGAGAAGGTATTTGCAACATGCATACTGACAAAAGGCTCACCTTTAAAATATATAATGAATGCTTAAAAATCAATAAAGAAAACAGATAACCCAATACAAAAATGGGCAATAGATAGTCTTCTTTTGCTGTGTTATATCCACTCATTTTATCTATAATGTTCTGTTGTATGGAATCTTCAATTTTATCTATTTTAATATCGATGGGCATCTGGACAATTTCCAGTACTTGGCTCTTTTTAATAATATTTCTATTAACATTGTGATATATGTCTTGGTACATAAATAGACACACGTCTACAGGGCATATATATCTAGGAGTAAAACTAAAAAATGGGTCCACTAAACACATAAAAACTTACAAATTTTATTTGCAATAAGTAAAATGAAAATCAAATCATAATGAGCTCTCCACATAACAATACTAGGTATGACTAAAGGTTTGATGCCAAGATAAATGTTATATTCCATTCGTGGGAGTTTAAGTAGGTCTGATGATTTTAGAAAATAGTTTTGTATTATCTAACAAAGTTGAGAGTGAGAGAGGATATCTGAAAAGGGTGGGGTCTAAGAGAACAGGTCTTCTCAAGGAGACCACAAGGATACAACTGCAGGGTCCTCTCCACGGTGACTCAGTTCTTGGGAATTTGTAAACTTAACTTCCTGGAACTTAGAAATTTCCAAGTTCTATGGAATCCTGTAGTTCCATAGGGGCTGAAATAGCATCTCCCACTTGATTCAAACTGGCCAATGAAAGGGGTACCCTTGGGTTGGAACTTTTTGACTGTCGATAAAAAGGGAAGCCAGTCGGGCAACCGGGCCATTTGGAATTCTTCTATGCTGTAAGCTCCCGGCTGGTGAATAAAGCCCTTCCTTTTATAAATGTGGTGTTTAGGTGCTCTTTCTTTCCATTGGGCCTCGTCTTCCTGCAATAAGAGTACATATGCCTTTTGATTCTGGGTGAGAGAGTGTTTGGAAGGGACATTAGTGAAGTACTAGAAATGTTCTAAGTTTTGACAATACTAGGCGGCTACAAAGATGTTTGTTTTGTCTCAATTGACCAATATATGTTTATGTTTCTTTGTAATTTCTGAACGTTATATTTAAATACTTTAGAAATGTAACAATGCTTTGCATGAGATGTCCCTACTGTGTGCCATTATTTGAGTGCCTAGATTATGCTTAAACCCCAATTTACGGACAGATGAGTTGGCTAACAGGATCAGTAGATCTGCAGCTGAAGTTTCCTGTACACCTGAAGGTTCCCTTTGGAACAATTAATGAAAGAATGTAAAATGCCTGCAATATTTGTAAAAAGCTAACAGAGACGATATATAGACCATGTTTGATGCTATATAGGCTAATCCAAAGATTTTAATTCATTTATTCTTGTGTGCAATATTAGCTTAGTTCATGCACATGTTTTATATATAAATATACATATATACATGTACATTTACGTATGTTTCAAATTTCTTTAGTAAAAGTCAAAAACAATTATTAAAACATTGCTTGTGAGGCTGAATTCTCTCAAGAGGTAACTTTCACAGAGGAAAGTATTGAAAGGGATTTTTTGATTGTGAAACACTGCAAATTTAGGGACTGAGTGATCCCTGTAGATTTTCTTATGCTAAAAATTCACAGTTCGCTCTTAGAATAGAGATAGTGAGAAGTGAGGGAAGAGAAGTAGATATTGATAGTATAGAGAAATGATAGAAAATATTTTTTTAAGGAAACTTAATATAAAATAAAACCAAATGAAACATCTAAATTATAAGCAATTTTTCAAGAACATAAGTTTTGCAAAACTGAATGCATATCAATTAATTTAGCACATTCTTTCTTAAACCTGTGTGATCTCCACACTTGTAAAATTAAAGTGTATTTTAAAAACTTCAATGAAAGTTGCACATATTTCAATAAAGCTATTTCTTAATATGCACAAAAAATTTCCTCCAGGTTAGCACAATGGAAAGAAAAAAAAAAAGAGCACACTCAGTAAAATACAACTCAGAGACAAAGAAAGCAGAAGGTGAAGAGTCAGACAAAACAATTCCATATCACATGCATTTCCATTGTTTTACTCACCTCTTCAGTCACTTTCCCCAGAGGCACCCTTGTAACTGGTGGCACTGCCTCACTGTATTAATATTCATACCAGGGAGTGTGTTCTTAGTCTTCCCATTGTGTAAGTGACAGTCAAGTTTGAAAAGAGAAAAAGCAAGAGAAAGAGCCAAGAGCAAAAGAGCTCAAAAATGAAGAAAACAGTAACTAGGATTTGATCATTACAACAGACAGCAGTTCACTTATGAGATATCTGAAAATTCCACTAACTGATGTCAAATATAAACTCAAGATACACATTTCTAGAAAATAGTCAAACCTTAAGTTTGATTCAAGATCAAACAACACGCATTGTATGTGTGTATGTTGGTGTGAACATTTAACGTAACAGAGGTAAACTCCTATGTTGGGGCCCCTATGGCCCTGTCTCGGTCACCGCAGGAAAGAACCAGGTGTGACACGGATTTGAAGTACAAGCTTGCGGGAGGCAGGCTAACCTTAGTTGCAGGGTAGCCCCGAGCCCCCTCCGCAACAGCTATTTATTAAGGTTATACACAACAGGTTTGGAGAGTTAAGGTAATTGACATAAACAGGTGTGGAGAGTTCAGGTAATTACATCGAGGGCTGCCTGCTTAAGGATTGCCACGTGATCTCCTCACGTGTTTCTTCCCCACAACCCTCATGAAGAACTACTAAGCATCAATGTTTAACACATGCTTACTAGTGAGTGCCCGACCTTATCTCATTCCGGAACACTGAGTTACTTGGGGGATTGCCCCCGAGTCAGGAAACGTCTTTAGGCTTGCCAGGAGACTGTCCTGTTCTCAGTGTTTCCTTTTAATGTGATAAGAATCAGTAACTGTCCTTTGCAAGCATGGTGTCCAGTTCTCTACACTCGTAGGGGTGAGAGTCCATTCTTACCGCCTGTTTAATCCCCCACAACTCCAGTAACACAATATGCTCTTTGTTAACTCTGGATACTCATAACGCTGCTGTGAGTCTAGTCCAGACAAGTGCTGAATTCCAGCTGGTTGCTTCAGGAAAGGATAGTTAATAGTTTATTCATGATTCTGATTATATATCTGATATAAAAACCTTGTGCTTCAGTTATATGTTCCAGATAAGAATAAAAAAAAGAAAATGTAAAGGGTATGCTGTATAGTTGGATTTGTGCCCAATTAAATTCAAATAAACTTTTAGAAATACAAACATTTAATTTTCTGTTACCCACAAATAGTTTTAAATAATGCACAAAATCTTAATGAAAATAAGGGCACCTCTAAAATTAATGGAAACAGGGTTTTTACTGATTCTTGCTTGCTTGGGAGATAAGACTTTAGAGCTGACTCACAATTTAAAAATGCATGTAAGTGCATAATATTCATAACTAGCCTTGTGATAATTATTTTAATATTGATTAGGTTGACATTTCAGTTATTTAAAATTCATAATTCTCAAAAATGTTATAAATAATATTTATCAATTAGCCATTTTATATATATATACCATGCTGTGCTAGGTGTCGGGTCTTTGACATAAATCTGTAAGAAGTATGCTACTGCTTGGATGTTTTTTCCCCTGGCAAGTCTCATTTCGGAATTTTATCCCCGGTGTTGGAGGTGCGATCTAATGAGAGGTGTTTGGGTCAGGGAGGTGGGTCCCTCATGAACAGCTGGTGCTGCCCTCTTGGTACTGAGTGAGTTTTCCACCTGTTAGTTCCAACAGTAACTGTTGTTCAGAAGAGGAGCCTGCCGTTTCCATCACCCCCCTAGTCTCTGAGGTGTCAGCGCCCCTTTGCCTTTTGCCCTGTGTGCAAACTTCCCAAAACCCTCCCAGAAGCAGATGTTGAGGCCGCGCTCCTTGGGCAGCCTAGAACCCAGAGCCAAGTTAAACCTCTTTCCTTATTAATTTTCCAGCCTCAGATATACTTTTTTTTAATAGCAATGTAAAATGGACTAAGACAAAGTAGTTCCCGCCTTTAATAGGCTTTCTGCAGGGTTTGGAAAATGTACGAAAACAACAAGGCTAATAAAAGCTTAAAAACCACAGTGCGATTGTGACCATCATAGTGAATGAGAACTCTCCGTTACCTTCTGGACTCTATCACACATGTTCTTAAAAATACCATCATGTAATCAAACATTAAAGACTGACCGTGTGTTGCTTTTGACCTACACTGTTGCTGGTGCTTGCTGACACTTAAGACACAGTGAAGGATATTGAAACTCAATGTCCTGTTAAATCAATTTGCAACGTAAGACAAGTTGGCCATGAAGCCGGAGAGACAAGTAACATCTTAGCAGGAAACTTCTGGTGAACTATAAAGAGAAAAGGAATTAAAGCTCAGAATTGGAAACTTTATTGGAATTTATGGCCAATAAACAAACGGTGTATTTTATTTTCAGAGCAAAAGTGTTATATTTCGCATTATGCTTTAAACAGCTCCCCCCAAACATTCCTGCACACATTTCCACTTTGAATGGAATCTCATTTCATTCTGCAGTTTTGGCCAGGGCTAGACTTGAACCAACCACCCCTAGTACATGGGGCCAGCGCCCTCCCCCTGGAGCCACAGGCACTGCCCTTCATGGCCCTTTGGAGTGGAATCCCTTCATCATCACCTCCTGGATCCAGAAAGACACTTCATATGAGTCTGTAAGTTACAAACTAGAGCACAGAGGGCAGAACTGGGTGCCAGCCCGAGTCAGCGAGGCGCATGCGCGGAGCCCAGGCCCCGCCCACCAGGACACACCTGCGCAGAGCAGAGGGCGCCAGGGGCAGCCGCTGCTCTTCCCAGGCATTAAAAGCTGCTGGTTGCTTTAAAATCCCTGGAAGGGACTGTATTCATTTGTTTCCTGGCCAAGGAACCCATACACCTATATATACCCTGAGGCTAGAGGCCTAGAGGAGGAGAC
>CAUYRH010027700.1:0-26382 GCA_963574655.1 Perodicticus potto | reverse complement strand
AATACCCCGCCCTCTTTGCCTTCCCGCGCTTACAAGCTTAAAAGGCTGATTCCTGCCGCCATTAAACAGACCTTGACAAGAACTTTGCTTGGTCTCGCTCCTTCTTTCTCGCCCATTGCTTTTCAGGCTGGGTCCCCCTCGCGCCCACGAATAACTGAGTCCCGCGGGTCGGGACAGAAAACCTTCCCTGTCCTTCCTTCTCCAAACTACATTCAATTAAGTTAGACGTTCCTCTTTCTCAGAGTATACACTATATAAATACTTATTCAGTAGCGTCATGGAAAGTCTAAGTCTCTGCATCAATGGATTTACACATTTTCCCAGTCCTAAAAACACACAGTGTGACTGCAGAATTCCCACACTCATATCACTTTGAACAACACACTTACTAATTACCATTCAATATTTTAATATTTTAAGGTTCTTTTTACATTTAGACTGAGGTAATGTAATTTTACGCACTGTATCCAAAAGTTACTGGTGTTCCTTTTTTTCTTCTTTGTGGTATATTGCTCAATGGAAAAGCAATTAGGTTCATTGTATTTTCTATTTGTCTTCAATTTTATTTTTTACCTCATTTTTCTTGACTTAATTTTATTTATAAATTTGGAAACATGCAAATTTCCCATGTAAAGAGCTGTTCCTTGGTTCCCCAGCCCTCACCTCTTATTTAAAATCACCCTCTGTTGGTAATGAATTTCACAGGTTCCCTGTTAACATTCTATGTTTTATCAAATACAAGAAATTATATATATAAACGCTAACGTATACATGCACACATATACACAGTTCCCTTCTTTCTTAAAATAAGAAACTCTTCTTTTATTAGCTTAATAATAATATATTTTAGAAATTACGAATCGTTACATAACAATTTATATATACCAGCCTTTGTTTTATGTATTGCTTAATAATTTGCCAGGTTTCTAGGTATGAAATTCAGGTTGTTTAAAATATTTTGCAATTAAAAATAATACCACAGGAACTAAACTGGTGCATATGTATTTTGTATTGTGAATGATATTTTTTCATGACAAAATGCTTAGAAATGAGGTTCCTTGGTATGCGCCCATAGGTTTTTAGATGTTTCCATAGGTATTGAACCATTTTGTATGCTGACTAGGTGAGTATCACACTATCTGTTTCCCAGTCTTCCCAAAACACTGTATTTTCTACCTGGCAAGTGAGAAATTGTATTTCAGTATAGTTTTAATTTGTACATATCTTATTATAAGTGGTATTTTTCTAAACCATCTTTCATTTCTTTTCCTTACAATTTACCTTGAATGCATAAGCAAATCCTATTAGGTCTATCTTCACATTCAATTCCAAATCTTATTTCTCACACCCTCTGCTGTTAACATCTTTAATCCAAAGTGCCGTAATTACTCATCCAATTTATTGTAATTGCCTCCTAACAGGCTTTCTGTTACTACTTTTTCAACATTATAGTATATTCTCAATAAAAATAATCTCAGTCAAAGCGATTCTTTTAAATGTTGGCAAATTATGTAGCCCTGCTTGACACTCTCCAGTGGTTTCTCATCTCACTCTACTAAGCGGTAATGTTCCTACAATGGCCAACAAGGCTTTACAATTATCCTCACCTCATCCCATCTGCTCTTTCCTTTCTTACTCTGTCCGAGACGTGCAAATCTGCTTTCTCCCTAGGACCCCCCACTGCCCTGCTTACCACCTAGAACACTCACCCAGGACGTTAATGTGGCTGACTGCTCACTGTCACCTTTGTTCAAATGCCCCTTTCTTGGAGAAGCTTTCCCTGACTACCCTGTCTCAGTGACCTCCCATACACCAGCTTTGTGATCTGCCTCCCCCGAGAACTGAAAAGGATGGGGGCAGGGAGTTCCTGTTGTTTACTAAGCATTTGTTGAATGGATAAATAAGTAAATATTATATTATCAAGAGTGTGAGCTGTATTTTATTTTACCAATTTATATTTTTATATCAGGTGACCAGAGAAGTATGAGGACCATAGCTGACATTCTTTATCAAAAAAGAAAATATTAAAAAAAATTTATAAGGAAAATGTTTCCCTTCTTATTACACTTTACACACATACATAAATACTAACTAAATTTTCTCCCATTAAAGGCTAAGATTCTTATGAATAATAGTAATGAAATTTCCCTTTGTCATAAGTAAAAATGAGTATATAAATATATATTAAACACTTATTTTGCCTATAATTTATACACACACACACGAGTTTGAATTACATTGAACTGATAATTGGGTTAAGAATATTTTTGTATATAGTCTTTAATATGTTTAAATTCTTCTTCAAATACTCTACTTTTAAATTAATTTTCAATAGATGCTTTTGGAGGAGGTATAAATCGATACTTTATCACACAGAAGGACATTCTTCCAGTTAGTAATTTATTTATTTTGTTCAGACATCTTCCAGAAATAATAACATTATTTATTAAGTAAAACATCCCTGTTTGTTTCAATGTAATGTATATTTCTCTATTATTAAATGCTATATCTGTTTTATTAGTATGTTTGTCATTTTTTAAAAGAACACTAATCTTGTTTTATTGATATTATTTCAAAGTATATATTTGATAACCAGTCATCTAGGCTCTAATCTTACTATTCAAAATATTTGGTTTCTTTCATAAATTTTCTTATTAAAAATTTTTTAAAATGTATTACTTTGGGAGCAATTAACAACTTTACAATGTTGACCTTCATACATGTACTATGAATATAGTTTATTATCTTAAGTCCTTCTTAAAATATCATAAAATAATGTCTATCACTTTACATTTCCCTGAAAAGTTTTCATCATTTATTTTTCACATAGGGCTTTGATAAAGTTATTACATTTCTACTGTTCTCTCCATGATCACTGCTCCTAACCTAATCAATCCTGCACATTCTCCTTAACTTCCATTCATTCAGAGAAATGCTTGTGAGTAGCCCGTACTCATTAAGCTTTTATTAAGTTCAATGAGAGCACATAGCTACTGTTTTTCTAGTGACAAGTCACGTGCTTTTTCCTTAATAAATATTGTACACGAATGGTTACTTGGTGAATTAATAAAAGAGGGTAGAGAGCCCATAACTGAAATCAAGTGTGCCATTGCTAAGGCACATCGGCCCTGGATGACAGGTAAAGTAAAAGAGCACGTTCAATTAACATTAAGGGCAGACTCTTTCCCTATGTTTTAAGGAAAGAGTTGAATTTATGTATTATTGTCTCCTCACAAGGATAGGAAAAGCCTAAATAATGTTTTTTGAGGTTGAAACAAGTCCCATGAATTAGTCGGGCCTGCAATCTTTATGAATAAGCTGAAAGGTGAAACTGCGAAATACAAAATTTAAAGGATTTAGGGATAAACAATGAATACTTCAGACATAACAACAGCATCAAAAAGTAGCCTAAGCAATCAATGCCAAAATCAGATAGTGCAAAGCTACTTCTTCATTTACTCTGAAGGTCAGCACAAGGCAAGATATTTAACATCTGCAATTTTGGAGTGAAAAACTCTAAAACCTCTAAGTATGTCTGTGTGTGCTTTTTGAATGGATATGGATGCAGCTTTGTTTTTGCAATTAATACACAAAGACCAGGGATTGTTATAAGTATAATAACAAAACTAAAATGAATAAGGAATGAGTAATTCAATATTAAGACAATTTAGAGTGCCATAAACTTTGATATAAAAATTAACTTTTAAACATAAAATGAAAAAAACTTTGTCTTATTATTTGCCAAAAGCATATTTAAACATTCAGTGAGTAGCATATATTATCTAATTGCAACTCTAAGCTTAATGAGGAAAATTAAATTATAAACTCACTCTTCTAAGTCCAAGGGAAATAAAGGAGTTATTGATTTAAAATATTAATTCAAAATTAACTCTGCTTTTTCTAAAGGAGAAAATGCTTAGCATTGACGTCACCCCAGAAACATCTAGAAATAATTAGTTTCCGATCACAATCTTCAGATACCTCAATAAATGAGGAAAAAATTATTCTGTCATTGTACTAAAACCACAGGTAGGTGTGCAGAATTACCCCCATACATAGAACCTATATTTTACAAATTGTTATTTTCCCCCCAGCAGTTTACTAATTATTAGGCGACAAATCTTTATAAGAGGACTCTGTGACTGAGGGTAATAGTTCACAGCCCTGACTTCACATTAGAATCACCTAGAGGGCTTTATAAAATTACTTCTGTCCAGGATCTTTCCCATGCTAACTAAATCAAAATGCTGGGTGGGGTCCAAGCAGAAGTAATTTTCCCCAGTTAATTCCAGTGTGCATAGAAGATTGATGTACATGGATGTGGGATAGGGGATACTTTTGGAGATGGTAAGAGCCAGCTTCTCTTGTCTTTCCTCATTTTAGCTAAAAAGCTCGCATGTTACGAATCGATGGGAAACTATCCACATGCATCCTTCCTCAAAGTAGCCCACTGATGAGTGCACTTATCGGAACCGTTCATTCAGGGAATGTTTCCTGAGAGCTTATTCTATCTCAGGTACTGTTTTTGTGTGGGGAATTTAGTGCAGAACATACGTAGTTCTTTCCTTTAGTGAGTGTGCTCTGCCAGGGAAACACTCAATGAAGTTTCAATGACAGGAAGGTGCTAAGTGTACTCAATACTATTATGAAACCAATATATCATCACCTACACAGCCATATGAATAATAAAGCACAACGAGAGTCCAGAAAGATGGAGGGCAGGGGAGGGAAAGGGAAGAGGAGGGGGGAGGGCGGGAGAAGGGAGGGTATTTGGTGGGACTCACCTATTGTGCGTAATGCAAGGGTACATTTCAAAAGTACTGGGAGTACAGTATAAATGTCTTACCACAACAAATAAGCAAGTGAGATGATGGTTATGCTAATCAGTCTGTTAAGCATTCCACATTATGTATCAAATCAATGCATTGTACCCTATAATTGTACACAGATAGGAATTAATAAAAAAATCTCAAAATAGTAAAAAAGAATACAATAATACAGTAAATAAAAGTCACAAATATATATTGGTTAATAAAAATTAATCATTTTAAAATTTAATTTGTATTTTATAATTTATTCTAGTTGGTACTGAGTTATATTTGATAATTAAGATGTTTTATAGGTAAAAAGAAGGAGGTGATTTCAACTTGCAGTCTGTGTTAAACTTTAGAAAACTTAGAAAGAGTGGTAAGCTTTCGTGAAGTGAGATTTTCACGAAAACAGTAAAGGAAGACAAACTCTTTTTTTTGATCTCCATTGTTTCTACCTTCCATCAAACTCATCTCTTGTTGGTTTAGGACTTTGAAGAGGAGTGAATAACTGATGGGTAGGATTGCCATGAAAGAATTTTGCACTTGTGGCTTAGCATAATTTTCTCCTAAAAGAGAAATTATGTGATATCCTTATCTTGCTCCCACTTGGAAAGGTCACCTGGCTTGGGGCGAGCCTATCTTTTTGTATCAGGGTGGGCACACTTTCCTCTTTGTCCTTTCCCTGAGTACTCACCACCTATGCAACAAGGCAAGTGTGCAATGTCTCTCTTCATCACACTCATCTTCTGGTTCACACGTTACCAGGGTAACAGTGAGGGAGCCTGAGGATGACTTTCTATCCTACCCATGGAGTTTCGGTCCAGCCTTACCAGGAATTAAGCAAATAGCCTGAGTCTTGAATTCGTTATTTGATTCTCAGATCTCTTTTTGTTGTTATGGAGGTTTTGTTGGGAGAGGCAGAAGAGGACAAGAGCATGATTAATTATTATCCTTAAAAGTTCATTGATAATAATATGAAGGAATTTATTATTTTTTTATTGAATAGGATGATTTTTTTCTTTTATTTTAATTCGTAACTTAATTTTTTTTAATCATAACTGTACACATTTATGGGGTACAATGTGATGACTTGCTATACAATATGGAATCCTTAAGTCAAACTAATTAACATAAACATCACCTCATTTACTTCTTTTTGTGGTACCAAATTTACAATATACTGTTTTGAAATGTACTCTTGCATTATGCACATTAGGTGAGATCCTGCCAAATACCCTCCCTCCACTCACCCTCCCTCCTACTCACCCTCCGCTCTCCTCTTTCTTTCTGGACTATAATTGTGTTTTATTATTCATAGGAATGCCTAAGTGTTTATATATTGGTTTCGTAATAGTCACAACCCTAGGGGAAAAAATGGAACAAGCACTCATTGGTGTTTCTACTAAAAGGTCTAAGAGACCAAATGGCCTGATTTCAGATGAATAAGCATGTTCCTTAGATAAAATATCCCAGAGTGGGAAAAGCCAATTCACGAGACCCAGTATTGCAGGGTAATATTGAAAAACATGTCCACCTTCTTCTTTCCAATTTTTGTTCTCTGGAGAACATATTGTTTTGTAAATTGATCACTTAATCATTCCTTCCTAAAAGGAAGGAGATATTCTTTTAGATGTGGAATGCAGTTTTTTATTATTCAATTTTTTGTAGTATGTTCAGATTGTAAATCACAGAATCCATCTTTGGATGAGGGTTTATTATTTTTTGAGAGTAAAGGGGTAATGGGTTCCCTCGATTGTGCAAAGCCTCGGCAGCAGGAGCCAGGCCTTTTTTTAAAAAATCCCTTGATGTGGTGGGGATTTTTTTTATGTAAACAATGCAGAAAAGAAGGAGAAAGAAGATGTAGTGAATACTAAGTTAGCTACTATACAGAATTAATCATTTGGTAGTGTTTTTTAAAATGAAACATTCCAACATTGGAAACCACTTTATATATTTTTAATCACCTTATGTCCTACCAATCTTAGAATTGTATAATCCCTTTTCTGCGTTTGTCAATTTTTATTAGAAATACCCATATTTCATGAAAATAATGAGTATCGCCTTTTATTTGTTTAATGCTACCATGGTTCTGCCACTTGCTTTCATTCCCAAGTTTCTTTTTTTCAATCGTATCTACATATTCATCAATATGTTTAAATATTATACAGATTTCTATAATTTTGGTACACTAGAGTTTATTTATTTATATGCCTATTGACAGACATTTAGGTTGTTTACTACTTAAAAGTTTTGTGCCACTTTCAATGATTGTACCTGAAATCTTTGAATAAATTTCCTGATTAATACATAAAAGACATTTCTGAGGTGGCTGGGGAAATAGAATTATACGTGGATGGATGGATGGATGGATGGATGGATGGATGGATGGATGGATAGGGTCAAGTTATAGTTGATACATAATTTCAATTTATTAGAGTTTTTCCTAATATTCCCATAAATAGTTTAAAATATGGCTTTTCCTATCTTTTTCAATGTTTAATTTTGTCAAAGTTATTCATGTAATCATAATGGATATGTGGTATATTTCATTGTTTTCTTGATTTTATTTTCTGGTTTCTAGTCAATTTAGTATGCTTTCTCAGGAATATGAGCCATTTTCACTTATTTATTTGTAATTTTCTTCTTTCACTAATGTTTATATTATGTGTGTGTGTATTGGCTCACATCTGTAATCCTAGCACTCGGCACAGTCAAGGTAAGACAATTCCTTGAATTTAGGAGTTTGAGACCAGATTGAGAAAGAGTGACCTCCCATCTTTCTAAAAAGTAGAAAAGTTAGCCAGGCGTGGGGCAGGCCGGTAGTCTCAGTCCCAGGGAAGCTAAGTCAGGAGGAGCACTTGAGCCCAGGAGTTTGAGGTTTCCATAAGCTGAAGGAAAAAAAAGAAGGAAAGAAAGAAAGAAAGAGGAAGGAAGGGAAGGAGGGAGGAAGGAAAGAAAGAGGGAGAGAGAGGAAGGAAGGAAGGAAGGCAGGAAGGAAGGAAGGAAAAAAGTAGTAAAAAATATAATTTTAAAATAGTTTTTAAATTTACCTATGATGTCGTTATTTCTATCATTTTGTTATTTATTTTTTAACATTATGCTCTCCTATGGTATATCCAGAGCTCAGACTTTAATTTTGATTTAATCAAATGAATTAATTTGTGTCTTTCTGTTACTGATTTATGCTTTTACTCGTTAAAAATTCTGTGTCTACACTGAAGTCATAATAATACTTCTGAATTTTCTTGTTGGTTTCATGGCTCTTTACCTCATATTTTAGGTTTATAACTAATTTAAAAATTTTATTACTGTAATGTGCATCTGGGAACCATTTACGTTTTTCCCTAGATAAACAGCTAATTATCTCTCAAACAATTCACTATATATAAAGCCATTTCCCCAGTGATTTGTACCACATTCTTTTATTTTCATAATTTGCATCAATAACTCAGAAACCTATTCCCAGGCTGTCTAGTTTTGATATTGATTTGCTTATTTCTGCACCTATACCAGACTATTTGATAACTCTAGCTTTGTTACATGTCTTGGAATTTGTATTTTAAGTTTCTTGCTTGAGATGTCCATAGTTAGTAGATTTTTTTTCAAGCTTTTGTGTTTCTGAAGTCCTGGGAATTTTACTCCTTCACTCTTTTTAATTTTGACTTAGTTTTCCAACCTCAGGAAAGTTTTATATTAATTTGATTGGAATTATATTGAATTAATAAAATAAAAAGGGCAGATAAAGGAAGTTAGCAACAAAGTGGATTTCAGGGAATTTTCTGCAGATATTTAATTTGAAAACTATTTGCCAAAAAATAATACAGTTAAACATGCATGTACCTATGACCCAGCAATTCTATTTCTAAGCATAAGCCCTCAAAATCTCTGTGCACATACTCAATAAAGGACATGTCTGATAATCTTCATGGAAATATTTATAATAACCCTCTGGTTATTGAAAATCACCCAAAATTCAATCCATAAATAAATAAATAGATTCCATTATATAGATACAATAAAATACTATAAAATAATGAGGATAAATAAAGCACAACTATGACTAGTAAGATGGATGAATCTCAAAAACAAATGTTGATTAAATAAGAGAATAAAAAAAGAGACATAGAGGTGGCGCCCGTGGCTCAGTGTGTAGGGCACCAGCCACATATACCCAGGCTGGCGGGGTCGAACCCAGCCAGAGCCAGCTAAACCACAATGACAACTGCAACCAAAAATAGCTGTAGTCCCAGCTACTTGGGAGGCTGAGGTAAGAGAATCACTTAAGCCTAGGAGTTTGAAGTTGCTGTGAGCTGTGACACCACACGCTCTACAGAGGGCAACATAGTGAAACTGGCTCAAGAAAAAAAAAAAGAGAGAGAGAGATTTAGAAATGTGATTCCATGTAGGAAAGGTTTAAGTTTTAAATATGAAAGAAGTCTATGGCGTCAAAAGCCAAAATAGTGATTAGCTTTGTGGTGGAGGATTTATATCCCATAATGGGATACGAGAGGTTTATTCAGTTACTAGCAATGCCTGGCCTTTTGTTCTTGGCTCATCTCACACACGTGTGAACACTTTGTGGAATTTCTTTTGCATCTTTTTATAATCTTGTCAGTTTTCTCCATGTGTGTTTATATCAGGCCAGGGTTTGCTCAGGAGAGCAACACTATGTCAATTTGGGTTTTTTTTATTAAAACATAGCTGTGTACATTAATGCAATCGAGGAGTACAATATGCTGGTTTTATATACAATTGGAACTATTTTCATCAAACTGGTTAACATGGACTTTGTGGCATTTTCTTAGTTATTGTGTTAAGACATTTATATTCTACACCTAGTAAATTTCCCATGTACCCTTCTAAGATGCACTGTAGGTGTGGTCCCACCAATTACCCTCCCTCCATCCACCCTCTTTTCTCCCCTACCCTCCCTCTCCCCTTTCACCTTCTGCTTGGGCTATAATTGTGTTATAGCTTTTATAAGAAACTTATAAATTGGTTTCATAGTAGGGCTGAATACATTGGATACTTTTTCTTCCATTTTTGAGATACTTGTCTAAGAAGAATATGTTCCACCTCCATCCATGTAAACATGAAAGAGATAAAGTCTCCATCTTTCTTTAAGGCTGCATAATATTCCATGGTGTACATATACCACAATTTATTAATCCATTCATGAGCTTCTTCTTCATAGCAATTATGAATTGGGCTGCAATAAACATTCTGGTACAAATACGTTTGTTATAATGTGACCTTTGTCAGAGATATAACCTGCAAATATCTTCTCCACTGCAGTCTGTGTTGGGGTGGGTACAGTTAGAGTTCACACTCAGCTCTGACTTACAGCCTCTGACCACCTGCCTTTGTCTTAGCTATAATTCCCTGAGGACCAGGTGCTTCTTAGGCTCCCTAAAGCAGTCCTGGCTCAGCCCTGCCCTGGGAGTATGCTGTCTCTGCACACGCATCTTCTATTCTCCTTCCCCTCAGTGCCCTACCCAGGCAGGTACCACCTCAGGCATACCCTTTACTCACGGGGTCTGCGTTACCATCCCAGGTTTGTTCTTCCAGTATCTGCCACTGGAGAAGATGCCCAGCTTTCTCTGGTTGCCCAGAGAGACAGGGAGTATCTCTCCAAAATATCACCAGGGATGTGACCTCTATTGTTCCTGCTGCCACTGCTGCTCTGTCCCGCCGGCACCACCTTTCCTTTTCCCGTATGGTTTCTTCAGTCCTTCAGACAACCCTGCTGTCTTCTCCTTATTGTTGTGCGGCAGAATCAGCACAGACCTGCAACAGCCCACTCCTTTTGAGAAAATGCCCAAGAACCTGGACTCTATGGGGGACAGGCTTCCAGACCTTGGGGTGAGAGTGAAGGGGAGTTCTGGGAGTTCAGAATTGCAGATAGAGAATATGTACAGTTTTATTTAGGTTTATGCCTGGCAGGAGAGTGCCATGGCACCCTATTAGGGTAAGGAGGTCCAGTTTTTAGAGGGACTCTCCTGTGGAATAAAATGGGAGGATGTTTGAACTCTGCTCGCTTGTTGTAGAAAGTATACTGGGAGCCCGTCTCTTGGGGGAGGGGAATCCCGTCTGCTTGGTGATGGATTTTTGTACCTATTGTTTGTATCCTGGGAATCGCAGCTCACCTCAGCAGGGTTGATGAGGGTTCTTCAAACTTCTCTCTTGGCTCAGCCTCAAACCATCAGCTTACTTGCTAAATTTCTGTCCTTTAACTCTCCTTCTGGATGGGAGCCTCTGTGGAAAGCTGGCTCCAATCAGCCACCTTGACTCTGCCCTCCACTATGTCAATTATTTTAATGGGAACATTTTAATATGGTGAATGGTCAATTACTTACTGAAGGCTTAAAAGTTCAAGTAGAAGACTGCCAAGGAATCACATCAATGGCAACCATAGAAAGCATTCCCAATTCTAAAGCAAACAAACAAAGAGAAGAAGACATTGGGATTTTAAATCTTTGAAGATTAGAATAGTGATCCCATATCTTTTCTAAAACTCATACTTTGAGAAGAAGGTCCTGCCTTGTTATTGCCATTATCTCTGCACTTATAGCAGGAATTGTGGAAATATGACCCAGACCCAGAATCTCAGACATGAGAATGACACATTTGGTGCTGGTGTCTGTGAGGGACATAATGCAGCTGCTTTTAAAAATTGCAAAACCTGCAAAGAACTGATATAGAGAAATAACTGCAGTTGCAGAAGGGGAAACTAACCTAAATAGAACTCACAAGAAGCGAACTGTAAAGAAAGAGTTTCTTCCTTCACTAGAGCATTGTTCTACCAGCGCTGCTGTGGATGCGGGATAACAGGGAACCAGCAAAGCAAGCACTGGGTCAGCGTCTCTGGCAGAGTGTCACTAACCAGGATGCAGAATAGTAAAGTTTAAAACAAAGGAAAATAGCTTAGTAACTTACAAAACATAATATTTCAGTGAAAATCACTCTCTTCCCAAAAAACGAAAAATAGAAAATATGTAAGTTCAACATTTGAGCAAATAATGACAGGATTCTCTTATATCCATAATTTCTAATTAAGGAACAACTTGAAAACCATAAAATAACATATATTCACACATTAAAAAGATCCAAATGCAATAATCAATATAAGTAAATTCAAAATTCAAATAATAAGCTGAGACAAAAATATTCGTAACCTATATCTCAAAGCTCTAATTTCTTTAAAGTTTCTATAAATCAACATGAAAAAGATCTCCAATGATTCAATAAGAAATATTGACAAATTATTTGAACTAACAGTTCACAAAGGAGGAAATAAATGTTTTCCTAAATCTGTGCACAATGTTCAAATTCATTTAAAATCAAAAATAAATTCAATTTAAAACTACACTAAAGTATCAGATAGTGATTAAATACTGTATAGTGTGATTAAACACTATATTGATAATCTAGAGAGAAACAGGCAATAATATATTCTTAATGAGAACATAATTGCATTGTATTAATATTTATGAAAATCGTGTTTTGTCTGAACATTTTTTCATCCAGGAAATTATCAATAGGGGTAATCAAGTCTACACAGAACATCATACTTAATAGTGATTTACCACCTTTATCAAGAAAAAAGAAGAAGAAGCTGAGCATGGTGGCTCATTTGCCTAATCCTAGCATTCTGGGAGGCAGAGGTGGCAGAATTCCATGAGCTCAGGAGTTGGAGAGCAGCTTGGGAAACACTGAGGTCCCATCTCCACTAAAAATAGAACAATTAGCCTGGTGTCATGGCAGGCATCTGTAGTCCCAGCTACTCGGGAGGCTAAGACAAGATGTTTGGTTGAACCCAGGAGTTTGAGCTAGGCTGACACCATGTCCCTCTATCCCGGGTAATAGAGTGAGATTCTGTTGAAAAAAAAAAGACAGAAAAGAAAAGAAAGAAAGAAGAAAAGAGAATAAAAATTCATTTCTGAGTCGTAAGGGGAAAATTTCATTATTATTAATAAAAATGTTATGATAAAACAGCATGTTTATTATTATGCTATTTTTGTTTGTAAAATGAAATTGTATTTTTAAATGTGATTATACTTTTATGGACTATCCATTAAGCTATATACAAAGACTCCTGATAATAGTAGTTGCCTGTGGGGAGAGTAAATGGTTAGATTGCAGACAGGAAGAGAGAGATTTAACTATATACATAAAAATAATTTTCTGCACTGTGAACATCCATAGTTTGCCAGTACCCTTCATTTTCCTCATAGGGTCCTGGATTCATTAAGATCTTTTCCATTTATTTCTCTTCTTTTATACTTCATTCAATCAGAAGAGTAAGAAAGATACAGAAAATTGAATGGTGTTGTTCTTCAGTAATAAAGACCAATATCAAATAGTTACACTGCTGCACAGTCATTCACGCAATGCACTGATTTGAGATGGTGTGATACTTCTCCATAGATAGATGCTACACATTCATGTTAAAGGTAAATAGTCATTAGCTTGTCTAGTATCTGGAATGTAACTAGTGGATTCATGTATTGCATGCCATTGACTTTGGTTGCACATTTTTAGTTTTACCCAAGAATTTTATTTAGGACTATTGACATTCTTGTGTATGTGAATAATAACAACAATTACCATAACAGGAGTAATTTGAAGCTCTGAGAGATTCTTTGAGCTCTTAAAGCATTATTATATTTTTCTGAGCCAGTTGGGTTAAGCAATTAATATTCGTATCTATAACCCAACCTTTCTATTCTCCTAAATAGAATTGCTATAATTAAGGCAATGACCAGATTTGTAGCTACTTCAACCATCTCTAAATGAACCACAGACCCTGAAATTAGCCTTAAGAAGAGATTTGTCATGTTTTTCTTTGCATGGGGGGGCCTCACATCAAGTGTTTGCCTTCAATTACTTATACGTAACAATAGTTAAAATAGCTGTCACTTGTTAAGGCCTTTATCACATTAAAAGCAGTGTTCTATGTATTTTATGCACAAGCAATGTGTCCTAAATGACTTCAAGAGCACTGTCTGGGTGGCAACAACAACAACATAGGACAGGCTTTTCTCTGCTGCAGTCATTCTGCAAAATCCCTGTCTCACTGTGGCTAGCTCCCCCTTACCAAATGCACATCTTCAAAGGATGCCAAGAGGACTTATTCTGTTCTATGGAATCCGCTTTCAAATATTGGTATTGCCCAGAATCTCTTCTTTAACACATTTTAACATATTATCTCCTTTAAATCTTCATGGCAACTCAATGATAGCACTGCTATTACCATTGTCATTTTACAGACGAGAAAAGTGAGTCTTACAGAAAACAATACACTAGTAAAGATGACATAATCAGCTAATTATAGCATCCGTATTTGAATTGAGGTTCATCAGTTAATCATTAATTTTTAGTTGGTGTGACTTTTCATTTCTGTCATTTGTTATACATTATCAATAGCTAAGTATAAAGCTAGCTGATAAGGAAACCCCTAGAAATCACCAAAAACAAACCTTTTGAAATAAATACATATGTCATAGCTTTGTTTCATGCTAACTCTTTTAAAGACACGTGCTTCATTTTTAAATACAGTTTTTAATTTACAAATAACATGAAGAAAGTAGAACAGGGGTCTACAAACTTTTGGCTTCCCTGGGCCACATTAGAAGAATTGTTGTCTTGGGCCACGCATTAATTACACAAACACTACCAAAATAATGAGCAAAACAGACCATGCATACCTTTCACGATATCCACCAACACAGATAAGCAAAAAAATCTTCATGTAACAATCTTAATTATGCAGTGGTCCATTGAGTGAGAGTCTTTTAAAATCGTTCAACAGTTCCCAAATTTGCAATCACTAGATAGAAAATGTACATATATAAGTAATAAAATATCTATTAAAAATATGTTTTATTATAAAAGTAAAAGCGTGTGACATAAAATTAGTGGTGTATTTGATGTCGTATTTGAGAAATGAATACATTACTATCTACTTCAATGGAAGTAGTTGCAATTCTCACTGAGTTCCCAAGGTGCTCATCAGATATTTTCATTCTAATTTTACTCCTAATGTGCTTCATTTTGAAAACAGTTTCTCACAAATGTAGGTGCTGCCAAAACTTGATGATGAAGAAGGCGTGGTTATGAAGCAAGGGATATTTGTGTCCGGCAAGATAAGACCTATAAAAGTCCAGCAAAGAGATGATAAAATTTTTCCTTAAGTTGAATGTCAGATTGCAGCTGTATGCACTCTATTTGAAAATTGGCAGCTAATATATTTATATTAACTTAAATTGGAGTTGTAAATGCCCCAAAATATTATTTCCCAGAAATCTTGAAAGCAGTTTTCTAATTTTTGTAGCAAATCAAAAAGCAGGTTGCATTTTTTTTTTTGCTGTTTGCAGAATTGTGTTTAGCCAATGTGTCGAAATACATAAATTTGCTTTAATTCAAGGTTGCCATAGTTTCTGTTTCATTTGGAAAGAAGTTGTACTTTGAGACAAGGAATTGATAAATTGGTTTTCACCTTAAAGATCCATGTTAAATTCATTTAAATGAGAGATTACATCCACTAAAAATGCTAAATCAATAAACAAGTTTTTATTGTTAAGTTCTGGCACAAATTTAGCATTTGATACTAACCTACTTGATAACGTATCACAAATCATAAAATCTTTTCAACATTTGGCTTTGAATTAGCTACTGTACTTACAAAAAGTAAATGATGTCACCATAGTCAGCACCAATACTTCTAAGGAAATCCTGGAATTGGCGATAATTCAATCTCTTGGCCCTTAGGGAATTCACAGTCTTAAATGGCTATTTGCATGACATTATCCACTTTTAAAGCTTTTGTATATAAATTTTCTTGATGCACTATACAATGATAATTCACCAAATGTAAGTTTTGAACAGCAATTGCATCATCATCTATTAATTTTACAAGTCCCTGTCTTCTACCTATCAGCCCTGGGGCACCATCAGCAACTATTAATATACCAGATACCTTGACCTTGGACAAAGAAAATCACTTTAACATATTTTTTGTATAAATCTCTTGATTCAGTTGTGCCTTTTAATGGCATTAAAGAAGCCCTTTCTTCTGTGACATATTTCTAATAAAAATGGCGCATTGAGCTGTATTTGTGGCATTAGTGCTGTCATCCATCACCAAAGCATAAAATTTAAAATTAACAGCTTTACTCTCCAGACTTCTTTCAACTGATTTTCCAATTTCTTCCAATTTCAACTGATTGCCTGGTTATACTATGATGAGACAAACTGATTTTGGAAATATCCCCCATTTTTTTCAGGCCAAGTTATATCTGCTATGATTTTCATACATTGCTTAATATACTCACCATCAGTAAGTGGTTTTGATTTTTTTGCTATTAAATATGCTACCACATAACTAGCTTTAAAAATGGAATCTGTCTGAACCATAACTTTTAAGAAATGTGTTCAGAAAAGATATTTTGTCCTTTTGACACAATTCTTCATAAATGCATGCATCGAATTTGGCAGTATGTTTTTGCAAATGATGCCTATTCAAAATGCAGTCTTTGAATACGTGCAAAAATTCACTACAAATTAAGCAGAGTGTCTCACTATTTGCCTCAACAAAATAGTAGACATCTGTCCACTTTACACTGAAGAATCTTTCTTCACACATAATTTTCAGTTCTTTGGGCTCTGTTTTCTTCTGTGATGTTATAGAATCCATGCTTGCACTAAAAAATAATAATAGATAAGATACTCCTGTTCCTATTTGCTTTTATTATGAAAACTAATTGACAGGAAATAAGAAAGCAAGATTTGAGCCTTTCCATTTCTTTACTACTGAGGCAGGGGGAGGAGAAGGGCCAATTATAAATCATATCAGGTGATGTGAGAGGCACTGTGGAAGTGTGGACACACCTTTACTAATCAAATATTAATGCTTACATGACTTCTGAACAATGGTGAATACCTAATGTTGCAATAGCAGGTTGAAATATTATTGATAATCCTTGCCTGTCAAGTCACCACGAGTACATGTAACGTCTGATGCTGTCAGTTTGACTGTGCTGAGAAGATAACACACTGGAGGCTGCACTCATGTGTGTAAATAGTGAGTGTGGAGGTATGTTTAGTTCATGTGACATGTGACACAATGTCAAGTACAAAGCTCATGCCCAAGAATGGTGCAGTTGAGTTTCACCAAAAAACCCACAAAATAATCTCATAACATATGAAGTTTAAGTTCATGTTTTTGTGTTGGGACACACTAATAGCCATCCTGATCTGCGTACTGCCTGCAAGGCTTGTGTTAGATACCTCTCATGTAGAAATAGTCTCCTGACAGATGATGCAAAAGTTTTGAAATGGCTCGGTGCCTGTGACTCAACGGGCTAAGGCACCAGCCACGTATACCTGAGGTGGCAGATTCGAATCCAGCCCAGACCCACCAAACAACAATGACGGCTGCAAGCAAAAAATGGCCGGGTGTTGTGGCGGGCGCCTGTAGTCCCAGCTACTTGGGAGGCGGAGGCAGGAGACTCACTTGAGCCCAGGAATTGGAGGTTGCTGTAAGCTGTGATGCCACAGCACTCTATCCAGGACAGCTTGTGGCTCTGTCTCAAAAAAAAAAAAGTTTTGAAATGTTCAGTAGGGTAATAGCTAAATTTAGTTTATTATATGCATCACAGAGTACATAAAAATAACCCGTCACATGTTTCATACAGGTCTGCAGTGTAACCAGTATTCTATAAGAAACAAATTTTGCTTCTCTCTATGGATTGTCTACTTAGGAAATTCACAGTCTTAAATGGTGATTTGCATGACATTATCCATTTTTAAAGATTTTATGTATAAATTTTCTTGATGCACTATACAATGATAATTCACCAAATGTAAGTTTTGAACAGCAATTGCATCATCTTCCATTAATTTTACAAGTCCCTATCTTCTACCTATGTAGAAGATGTCTACACCTATTTACCTTCTTAATTTTGGGTGCTTAAGTAGATTTTTTTTCTAGCATGATTAATTGTTGCTTTCCTGAGTTTAAACTCAGGATACTCTCCAGATAATAATATTCTGTATTTTACCCCCAAACAAAATTGAAACTACTCTGCCTTTATAAAACAATTTTCCGAAAATTGTCTTGGGTATATGGATTTTTTTCTGGTTCCATACAAAATGAAGAGCTCTTTTCTCCAGTTCCTTAAAGTATGATGTTGGTATTGTAATGAGGATTGTATTCTACCAGACTACAGCTTATGTTGCAAGTCCACAGTGATCAAAACCACGTGGTATTGGCACAAATATGGAGACACAGACATATGGAACTAAATAGAAAAACAAGAGGTGAGGCCACTCTCTTATCGCCATCTGATCTTTGATAAACCAAATAAAAGCATACACTGGGGAAAAGAATTCATATTCAACAAATGGTGCTGTGAGAACTGGATAGCCACATGTGAAAGACTGAATCTGAACGCGCACCATTCATCACTTACAAAAATTGACTCGAGATGGCTAAAAGATTTAAATATAAGGAACAAAACGATACAAATTCTAGAAGAAAGCGTGAGAAAAACTCTTGACTATGTTCTATGTTGGACTGGGGAAAGATTTTATGAAGAAGACTTCAATGGCAATTGCAACAACAAAAATTAACAAATGGGACTTAATTAAGCTGAAAGGCTTCTTCACAGCTAAGAACACCATAAGTAAAGCAAAAAGACAACCTACAGAATGGGAAAAGAAATTTGGAAAGTGTGAATTTGACAAAGAATTGATAACTAGAATCAACAGAGAATTCAAATTAACCACCAAAAAGACAAAACAATCCCGTCTACTACTGGGCAAGAGACATAAACAGAACTTTCTCTGATAAAGGCAAATGAATGGCTAACAAACATACGAAAAAATGCTCATCGTCCCTGATCATCAGAGAAATGCAAATCAAAATCACCCTGAGATATCACCTAAACCCAGTTAGAATAGCCCACATCACCAAGTCTCAAAGCTGCAGGTGTGGATGTAGAGAGAAGGGAACACTTTTACACCACTGGTGGGACTGCAAATGAATACAACCTTGTTAGGAAGGAAGTATAAAGTAGCCTCAAAGAACTCATTTGATCCTTCAATCCCATTACTAGGCATCTATCCAGAAGAAAAAAATCCTTGTATCATAAGGACATTTGCACTAGAGTGTGTGTTGCTGCTCAGTTTACAATTACCAAAATGTGGAAACAGTCTGAATGCCCACCAACCCAGGAATGGCCTAACAAACTGTGGTGTATGTATACCATGGAATATTATTCAGCCATAAAAAATGGAGACTTTACACCTTTGTATTAACCTGGATGGACTTGAAACATGTTCCTCTTAGTAAACTATCACAAAAATGGAAAAGCCAGTATCCAATATACTCAATACTAATATGAATCCAGTAGACCATGTAATACGTGACCTCATCAAAAAAAACCTATCAATTCAAGTGGAGGGAGGAGGAAAAGTTGGGGGGATGGGAAGGAGGGGAGATTAGTGTGCTCCTATTTAATGGGCACAATATAAGGGTGCATGGCACAACTTTTGGGTGCGGGACATCACTACAAGAGGGACTCTACCTGAAAAATGCGAACATTGTAACCTAGTTGTTTGTTCCCTCATATTAATCTGAAATAAAGAAAAAAAATAAAAAGAACAATTTTCCACATACAATTTTCACTGATCCATCCCCCACTGTTATTGTTCTTGACAGAAGAAAATGACAGGAGTTTATGTTCCTATAAATTCATACTTTTTTTAAAAAACAGAGATTCAACTAAATTCTTGAGTTAGTAAATATTGATAGTTTTTCATAAAATTTTTCAAAAAGATATTTTATAACATTGTGGTGCAGAATAATTCTTGATCTTATAGGTCAATGAAATAAGATTGTTTAATCATGGGAAAGTAGTCATAGTAATTATATCATTCCATTTGTATATTAATGTTCAGCTGCATAAAATATTCTGTTTTTTAGTGCAATATTACAATAGTTTCTCTCTCACAGTGCTACTGAGCAACTATTTGAGAAATATTATTTCTAATTGAAGTCTCATAATAATTACTAGTTGCCCAAAATGTTAAGCTTTATTTGTATTTTCATTGTTGCCTGAGAAAAGTCAGCTCCCTGCCTTCCAAATCACTTCCAATTAATTTGAAAGAAACAATCATGGTCAATATATTGTGATCTATTGTGCTCTACACATTTACACATTTACAAGTATCACTAAGAATGGTATGGAAAGATTCTCCTGAGAAATGATTCTAAACTTTCCAACAGTTCATCTATAGCTGCATTCTACATTATTATATATATCACTCCAAATTGCAATATATTTTTTAACCTACCTTTTATGCACTGGATTTATGGGTCAAAATACATGATTTTTTTAACACATGGGGTCTAGCTCAGTTGCCCAGGCTAGTTTCAACTTTTTGGCCTCAAGCTATAAACCAACCTTAGCCTCCCCAAGAGCTGAGATTATTGGAGTCAATTACCAAACCTGGCTCAAAATATAGCATTTTTAGTAAAAGGACTGTTTGTTCTAGAGAAAAAAATAGGATCATGGAATAAGAACCTAACAAAACAAGCAACAGATTTCCAAAGGATCCATCTCTGTTCGCTGCCGAAATAAGGAGCCTCAAACACTGGAGATGATATTTCATCTGATTTGAGCATAGGCATGGCATGCACAGGGCAAAGATATCAGTGGACTACAACCAGCTATAGTTTGTTGAAGCATTCTGGGACTTTCTTCAGAGTGTGCTTCATCCATTAATCCTAAAGGCAGTCTTTACAGAAGACTCATCTTCCTCCTGTGTATAGTGAGAATAATAATTCCCATTTCATTGAGTTATTTTTAAGACAAAGCAGCAAATAGAAAATACTCAGTTCAAGCCTGTTCTGTAATAGTGAATAAACCACAGCTGTCTTCCCTCTTCAGGCACTTCATGGTCCTAACTAGAACCTGCACTCTTTGTTTGTGTTACATTTGCTCAGTGATTGCCTCTTTTCCTTAGTTTGCATCCAATTTTTCAGTGTAACTAAAAATCAAAAAATGCTTCTCAGAGTAAATACAATCTCCAAGTGTGCCTCTTTTGTAAGTCCTTCATGATTTGTTTGATTTTCAGTATATGTCTGCTGTTACAAATATCTAAACATACAGGAGCGTATGTGAACACATTTATATATAGTAGTATAGCAGTTATCAGAAAAAAAAGGAAGAAAATAAAGGTAGTTCTTACCTTGAAATAACACTACAATAAATTCTAGATAGATTAAAAGTCAGAATGATAAAGGAGAAACCACACAAAGACTTGGGGAAATATGGGAAAATAAATATAGAACATTAGAGTTGAGGATAAAAAATTAAGTATGACTCTAAGGGAAAAATCAGAAGCAGAAATTTGATATAGATGACTATATGAGAAGTGACATCAAACATTCTGATATTAAAAACCTATCATAGTTAACAATAATAGGCAAATGACAAAGTAGGAAAATATTATCAAGATATAGCAAAGCGTGAACATGCACAATATTGAGAGCTCTTACAAATCAAAAAGGAAAGATCACATTACAAAAGTAAACAAATTCCTAATTCAAAAAAGAAGAAAAATATACAACAAATGCAAGAAAGAACTGAAAATTGTTCAATCTTCCCAGAAGAGAAAAAATAAAATCTAAGCAGACACTGTTTTCCTTCAGCCTATCATATCAGGAAAAGATGTTAAAAGACTTGAAATATCTTCTATTGGCAATTACAGGGCATTTGGCACATACCACTGACTGGAGTGTAAATTGCTGAAGATTTCTGGAGGTATTTTAAAAAACCATTTAAAATTCTATTTAGGAAATGCAGACGTTTCTGAGGACATATTACAAGGAAATAAATGAGTATGGTTGCATGTACAAAAAGTACATGGAGACAATATTTAAAGCAAAAAAATCAGTTAAAAAGGCACTCACTATTGATTAGCTTAAAGCTATTAGGCAAATTATGACATAATATTTGTGAAATAACATACATCCACTAAAAATAATGATGTAGAAGTGTATATTTATCATATTTAACATGATATTACTGCCATGTTCTTCTAGAGCATAGTTGATACAGGTTTATAGTTTTTAAATGTTTTCTAACACATGTATAAACATACACACAGACAAAATTGAAAATTTCTATAGCAAGATGTAAGATATAGATTTATTGTGTACCTTTTATTTGTGTGTAGAACTATTCCAATTTCTTGTATAATTAAGTAATTAAAAACATATATGGACTCCCATGGAGTAAAAATAAAATTTTTAATGACTATTAACAAATCTTATAATTCATTGTCACCTTATATCTGAGGTTCCCAAAGGTATTTATTATTTTGAACTTCTACCAAATTTGAATGTCATGGTTGGAATCAGAGACACTGGCCTTGATAGATATCTGTGCTTGGGAGTCTGTCCCTCAAACTAATAGTTTCCAATTATCAAATATTGTCACTAATATTTTCATCATAATGTAGAACTACATTACTTTTTTGTTATAAGGTATAGTAGACCCCCTTTACAGAAGGAATGTGTTCCAAGACACCCAGTGGGTGCCTGGAACCTGGGACAGTTCCAGATCCTATGTATAATACAGTATAATATACCTTCTTATACAGTACACATGATAAAGTCTAACTGAGAAGTGAGGCACAATAAGAGATTAACAACAGTAACTAATAACATAGAAAAATTGTAACAACCCAACAGCATCACTACCTTTGTTTTTTTTACAACCATTATAAGTAAAATAAGAGTTCCCTGAATGCAAAGTTAGTCTGATAACCCAGAGGGCTGCTAAGTCGCTTATGGTGGGGGCGGGTAGCACAGACAGCAGTGGAGAAGCTGAACAAAGGGATGATTCACATCCCAGGAGGGACAAAGCAAGGCGTGTAAGGTGTCATCCCACTATTCAGAACAGTGCACAGCTTAGAATCTGTTAATTATTTATTGCTGGAATTTCTCACTTAATGTTTTTGGACCACAGTTGACCATGGATAACTCAAATTGTGGAAAGTGAACTTTGAATAAAAAGGGATTGCTGTATAGGATACAAACTATAACTCTATGTGATCAACATGATGATATTTCTCTCAGTATAGAGGTGTCTAATTTCCAATATAGCAGAAGTATTAATGTCGACAAGTTCCCGTACTTACATTTGTTTTCAAAGAGTATTGACAATTATACAAATGTATATATAAAGTGATATACTTAAGTTGTTTTAAAGTTATATATAAATCAGTTGCCTTAAAATAGCCAATGTCCTTCTGTTTTCTTTTATCATGAGGTAATGAAATAAGGGTTTTCGAGGGGGAGGGACAAAAGCACTTCATTATTAATAAGAGAGCTATCATCATTTTTTGGTTCACTATGAGCTCAGAATCAAACAAAAAGACGAAAAACAGAAACAACAAAGAAACAGCTGCCGTGTGTACCCATTAGATGTACTTCTCCTGTATGAATTCAAAATTGCTTCAGAAAAATACGATAACGCTTTTTACAATAAGTGATTACAATGCATCACTAACATTTAAGATTAGATTGAGAATTTCTGTAACATTTTTCTTTTACAAAATGAAATCGATTAAAAATATCTTCACCAGGCAATATGGATGAAGGAGTAAATAATGTCATGCTTGTCTTATAAAATACTAAAGGCACATCTCTGTTATATGCACTTGGCACATCCAAAAAGAAATTATCAAAGACAAACTTATTTTTCAATTAATCTAGGAATAGTGAGAAGGAAAACAGGACAATAGCTACTGTACAACTCGCTCCTAATCTGCGTTCCATTGTCAATGTTTATGTTAGTTTCTTCATTTCATCTGCAATGTTTGGTTTGATTGATGTCTGTCATCAGTGGATGTATTTTAGCATGCCACACAGATTCACAGGAGAAGACTCAAATTTTGATATGAACACAATCAATTAGGGAAGATTGGCTTGTTATCAAATAAACTATAATAGAGAGTGAAGAGCAGCATTACAAGTTGAGTAGAATGATTTATTCACATGGCTTTGGTTTCTTTAACCTTAATTGCTTGGTCTAGTGGTTTTCAAATTTTAATACATAGCAGAACAATCAGAGCATTTGTTTTCTCAGAGGTCACTGGGCTTCTCCATCACAATTTTTGCCACATTAGGCCTGGGAGAATGTCTGAGAATTGGCATTTGTTACAAATTTCCAAGGGATACTGTTGGAGCTGCTTGGAGACCAAATTTTGACAATCAGTGTTGGGGTCCTTTAATGCATTAACTCCCAACATATAATACATTAAGCTATGTAGTGCAACCACACAAATTATCTGTAACAATATACAAACTTCTTGACTTTTCATGTTTTTACTTCTATTTCTCTTCTTTTTTTTAAAGATATTAAAGAATATTAAATTTTCATAACAGTTAGGATATTGAATGAAAAACTACTCCAGTTCCCCAACCTTGTTTCTTGTGATTTACACAAAAATTTAGGGAAATTCATACAAATTGATAGATTAAAAACACTCATGTATTTTAATCTAAAACTTGTAATAGGCTTCCACAATAATATCATTGTTAGTAAAGTAGCCAATTTTCCTGGCACAAGCTGATTTAAGTGAAAGAGAAAATGGATATAAGTTAAATAAAACCATGGTTCAGAGACATAATTCCAAACGTTCTCCTGAATTGCATTGTCAGTTTTTCTGATAATTATAATAAATTCTATGAATAATGTACTTAGGTGTAACAGAGTGAATAGTCTAGGACAGTATTTTATTTAAAAAATTCTAATCTGACTTAAATATTTTAATTATACACAAAATGTTTTCTTCTGTGGGTGTACTTGGCTTGACTCTTGACTGGAAGTGGGAGAAACCACCTGAGGCCAACTTGACCAAATGCAAATTTGTGAGGAGTTATTCCAGAGACAGGAATCTACAAGGTGCAAAAAAGATGGAAACTCCTGACCAGTCTGCTGTGGATAATACTGTGGTCACTGCCCACTGGATGCTCATTAGACCTTGACCACTGCACAGCTGTGTCTCATTCTCTGACTACCATTACAAGTTTGTTTCATTCATAAAGAGTGCAATTCCAAATGAATGAATCCAATTGGCCATACCCTATCATAGTAGGCAAGACACCAATGAGTGGGAGAGGAAAGAACTGACCCCTGTCATCTGCCCTGGACGTGATTAGGGCTCTACTTCAACTACATGTGACCTTTTGTTTGTTGAATGGATGCCTCATACCAGGACAAATTTCCACTATAACAAGAGTATAAAAAATTATTCCTGAGCATTATTTATTTCCCTAACGTGTTCATAGTGAACCACTCACGTGTCCCTTACTATCGCATATCACTTCATAGCTTATTAAAAGTTCATTAATAAATTGTATACGTAAATATAAACGTATTGAATATAATCTTATTAGAATTCATTAAAAACTGTATATGCAAAATAGCATTATTTGATTTTACACAATCAGAGACAGGAGTTTAGTGAAAGTGTTACTAGCTTTTGAAAGATTAGAAAACAGGAACTTAGAAGCGAAAGCAAGTAGATAACTTGTTCATAAACACCGAGATGAAGTTTCCAGCACAGTGGGGCAGCATCGCTTAGCTCCTTTTGTACCAGAGTGTACTGGTAAAATGTTTGGCTTAAAAAAATAATTATATGCGTATTTCTTTTTGGAAGGGTTCTATTTTCATTGGGGTAGTTACAGAAAGAAGGTTATGGAAAACGTAACTACACATTCTACACATTTATTGAATGAACAACAAGTCTGAAATTGTGGTTGCTCCAGGGTAGAAAATGTACCAGCTCAACAGTGTCAAATACTCTTTTCTTCCAACTTTCTTGGCTTGTCCTCCTGGTTACGCCTTGAAGTATAACACTCACATATGACCCAATCCACAGAAAATCACAAATCCCACCTTCTACATCTCTTATATTGAGAGATCCTCCCTTCCCCCCCCCATGCTCTTCTCCTTATCAACCTCACAGCAATAGGCTGGGGAATGCCTAAGCATCACTAATTAGAATAGGAACTACATTTTAATTTTCACTATGGCTTTCGCATTTCCATTCTGGTAAATTTTCTCATTACTGAAAAGGGAAATGAAGTTATCTGGATTGGTGACAATTATACTTACTCTCCTAGAGCCAGGGATGGACTGATCATTGCTACCTAAAGTAAAACTGAACTAGCAAGTTTCTGCTAATAAAGAAAGAGAGAAAGATGTCTCTTGGATTGGTTACCAAGATGAATGCAACAGACAGGTGAATGCCTTCTACAAAAAGTATAGCTTCCTTTTCTTTCCTTTTCCTTTTCCCTTTCCTTCCCTTCTTATCCCCTTCCTTTCCTTCCTTCCTTCCTTCCTTCCTTTCCTTCCTTCCTTCCTTCCTTCCTTCCTTCCTTCCTTCCTTCCTTCCTTCCTTCCTTCCTTCTTCTTTCTTTCTTTCTCTTCCTTCCTTCCTTCCTTCCTTCCTTCCTTCCTTCCTTTTTTTTTTTTTTTGACATAGACTGTTA
>CAUYRH010027699.1:0-10478 GCA_963574655.1 Perodicticus potto | reverse complement strand
AGTGAACGAGTGAGTGAATGAGCGAGTGAGTGAATGGGTGAGTTGAACGAGTGAGTGAATGAGCGAGTGAGTGAGTGAACGAGTGAATGGGTGAGTTGAACGAGTGAGTGAGTGAATGAGTGAGTGAGTGAACGAGTGAATGGGTGAGTTGAACGAGTGAGTGAATGAGCGAGTGAGTGAGTGAACGAGTGAATGGGTGAGTTGAACGAGTGAATGAATGAGCGAGTGAGTGAGTGAACGAGTGAGTGAATGAGTGAGTGAGTGAGTGAATGGGTGAGTTGAACGAGTGAGGGAATGAGCGAGTGAGTGAGTGAACGAGTGAGTGAATGAGTGAGTGAATGAGTGAGTGAGTGAGTGAACGAGTGAGTGAATGAGTGAGTGAGTGAGTGAATGAGTGAGTGAATGAGCGAGTGAGTGAATGAATGAGTGAGTGAGTGAGTGAACGAGTGAATGAATGAGCGAGTGAGTGAGTGAACGAGTGAGTAAATGAGCAAGTGAGTGAATGAGTGAGTGAGTGAGTGAATGAGTGAATGGGTGAGTTGAACGAGTGAGTGAATGAGTGAGTGAGTGAGTGAATGAGTGAGTGAATGAGTGAGTGAGTGAGAGAATGAGTGAGTGAATGAGCGAGTGAGTGAATGAATGAGTGAGTGAGTGAGTGAACGAGTGAGTGAATGAACGAGTGAGTGAATGAGCGAGTGAGTGAATGAATGAGTGAATGAGCGAGTGAGTGAGTGAACGAGTGAATGGGTGAGTTGAACGAGTGAGTGAGTGAATGAATGAGTGAATCAGAGAAGGAGTCACTGCCATTGCTTGGCCTGGGCTCCACTCTGGGCTTTCCAGCTAGTGACCCTGCTGGCAGGGGTGAGGAAAGTGTGTCCACAACACCTTGCTGACCACGCCTGGTGTCCACCCTCCCGAGTGTGGCCTTGGGTGGGCAAGCTCCCCACTGATCCCCTGGCTGGCAGTTCTTCCAGCTCAGACCAGCTCTGGAGGTCAGCTTTGGGGACAGGTGGCAGCTCATGCAGCATCCCTTGCTTCGTGCCAAGCTTTCCCAGCCCAACTGGCCTCAGAGACCCCTCTGGGGAGGATGCCCGCCCAGGGGCTTAGGGACCGCACCCCTTTCCTAGGTGGTCCAGGAAGCGGAGTCTGGATGAAAACTCTGCTTCTGAGGGATGGCACAGCCTTCCCTGGACTGCTTCTCCCGTCAGGCAGGCCACGGGTGCTCACGGCCCCACGTGGGGGAGATGCTGCCTCCAGGTGGACCCTGGCCTGAGCACAGCCGACATGGATGGGCAGTTGCTATACTGGGGAAGGGCCAGAGCTGAGACCAGCAGGGCCCCCTGTCCACCCGAGTGGTGCCGTAGCTTCGGGATGACCTCCTGTTCTGTTGGTGCTTTGTAAAGGTGCATTTGGGCTCAGCAGGTGCAGGGCTGTTCCACCTCTGTGAAAGACACTCGGAGGATGGGGGCTTGGGGGGTGAGGGGGCAGAAGGTGCTCTAGGGGAGCTAGCCGGGATCACTAAGCCTAAAAGATCCAGAATCTTCTGCTGTGGGCCTAATGAGACCTTCTGAGGAAGCCCAACAGAAGCAGGTGCTTGGAGCAGGTTGGGAACAGGAACCCCACAGACAGAGCCCACCAGGCAGAAGCTTCTCCACACAGATCCCCGTGAGACCTTAAAGGGTGCATCTTCCAGGGAGAGTGCTCTCATGGAGGGTCAAGGGCATGGATATGGGATGGAACCATCCAGAACAGAACGTGTACCTCCTCTGTATGCCTCAGGCAACCCTAGAGTTGAGGTCCTGCCCCTCACTCAGGGAGTTCTGGGCCCAGGGTCCAGGCCCCTATGGCATCTGCGTGGGGGTCTGGGGTGGGGCCTTTGTACGTGCACCGTGCAGAGTGGAGGGCTCTCCCTGGGAGTCTCGCCTGCCGTGATGCAGGGTGCAGGGAGATGCAGCCAGCTGTGATCTCAGGGGTGTGGCATGAGAGCACATACTGTCCTAAGTGATTGGGGCTGCACCCGTGCGCACTACGCGGCTTGTGTGAGCATTTTTGTGAGTTTGCTTGGGGAACTGTGGCGTTGACTATGGCGGCTGCCCAGCCCCAACGGGGGCAGGGGGAGAGGGACAGCTGGGCAGCCAGACCCCTATGCCCACACCTCATATCTGGCCTGGTTTATGCCCAGAGCTGCCCATCTGCCCGGCCTATCCCAACAAAGACCCTTGCGGCCAGGTAGGGAGTGTCAGGCAGCTTCCAGGTTCTGAGCAGGAGCAGGTTCAGATGTAGAAGCCCATCCAGCAAACTCAGGACTGGACACTACTGTCAACCCCTGGGCATTTGTTGTGTGCTTGGCGTCGTCTGTGCCCTTCAGGGGACGCGGGCCGCCTGTCCTGGCTTCCCTCCAGGAGGCTGAACAACCAGGCCCTTCCCAGCCTCCCAGGGCTGCCCCAGATAGAGGTGAGGCAGAAGGTCCATCATGTTCTGGGCCTTATGCTGGGAGGGCCGGGCAGGGCAGGTGGCCAGGCAGCAGATTTCAGTGGCTTAATGGACAAATGGGCCCGCCAAGCGCTGTGGCACCTCAGCTTGAGAATGTGCTAAGGCAAAGATAAGTGAGCTCCCCGTGGCTAGGAGAGATCAAGCAGAGACCAGCCAGGAGTGCTGTGGGTGGCCTCAGGCACAGCTGGGAGTCAGAACAGACACCATCTGCGGTGCTGGGGCCAAGCATGTTCCTGCTGGCTGCCTGGTCACCCTGAAGTCCAGCCGCACACGCGCGTGCAGCTCTGTGTGTCTGTGCTTGGCCTTACTCCACGCTCGCACCCCCAGAAGGACAGCTTTGAGCACTGACCAGGGTCAGACAGTGTTTGTTGATAGACTACTGGTGTCGCTCAGCTCTGTGGCCACCTGCAGCCCAAGGTGTGCTACAAGACTCACTAGAGAGGGTTCCAGGCCTCCACCCCACAGAAGTCGAATTTCTCTCCCAAAGCCTCGAGAAAACCCCTCAGAAAGCCTGGATTTTCTTTCTAAATATTCTAAATATTTCCCATAAGCCATCAGTATGTCTTTAGCTATAACCTGGCTGCGGTGGGTGGTGGAAGAGGTGGCTGGGACCACAGTCTGCGCTCCCAGGGGGGCCCCGGGCCCCTCCTCTTCCCCTCTGTGATACTTCCTGCTGCCCCAGTGTGCCAGCTGGACATGGGCACTGCATACCCTCCAGTGTCCACTGCCATAGGGCCACCAGGCCTGTGATTAACCTCCTGAGCTGGCGGGGAGGGCAGAGGCAAGGGAGCCAGGGGAGGGGAGGGTGGGGTCGCCCAGGGAACTTGGGCCCTGCCATTGCCCCTCAACCTATCTTCGTTGCCCCTGACCCACCAGGTCAGATCCACTACCCATCCTGGTCGGGCAGTGTTGAAGGATGAAGTTTAGGGGCAGGAGACGTTGGGGAGATAGCCTCTGGGACCCCGACCTGGGAGCAGAGGCCTCCAGGCTGAGGAGGCAGCCTCAGGGGGACGGGCCCAGAGAAGTGGCACCAGGCAGCTGAGAGGAGGACCACGGGTGAGGATGGTGCAGGCTGGTGGTGGCTTGGTGGGTTCACTTTGGGGTCCAGGGCTGTACCCATTCCCTTTTCCCAGAGACTATCTTGGACCTGAGCTCTGGCCCTGGCCCAGGGACCACGGAAGTTAGTAACAACCCTAAGGGACCCAGGGAGGAAGGGTGTGGTCTGGGAGGACCTGGGACCCTCCATGGCAGCAGGCCCAGATATTCAGGCCATCTGGAGAGGCTGACTCTTCCAGAGGACACAGGCCAGCTGGGGAGGTGGTCGCCACTGTGGGCACCTGAGCTACCACCTTCTGGAAGCCCCTTCAACCTGAGGGTCTCAGAGCCAGCTCCTCCTGCCTCCCGTGGTGAGACCTTCACACCATCTGCTTGGCTCAGGACGCCCTCCCCCTGAGAGGTCCTCCCCACAGCAGCCAGTGGCCCCCAGCCCAGGCCAGAGAGCCAGGTTCTCTATGCTCCCTGCCAACATGTGGCCTTCTGGGGGGGGCTCCTGTTCCCCTTCTCTGCCCACATTGGAGGGCACACCCTGGTGGCACAGGTGCTCTCCAGCTGAGGTAGGAAGGGTCCTTTTTTAAGTCCCCCCTCTCATGGTGGGACCTTTCTTGCACTGGGCCCGGCAGCGACTTCATGGGGTTCACGGGCGGGTGGTGAGTGGTGTGGTGGTGCCCCCAGATGCTTTTCTCCTTGTCCCTCCAGCAGGACACAGAGTCGTTGAGGTCTCACTCTTCTGCAGCCTGCTCTTCGTCCTGAGCAGCTGCGCAGGCATCTGTCCTGACAATGCCTTATGGTAGTGCAGACATGACAGCCAGAATAGTGACCACAAGGACAATCATTACAGCACAGCTCGGGCATGCCTGAGGCTCTTGAGTGTGCCAGCAGCTCAAGTTCACTTTTGGGACAGCCTTCGAGGTGGGTGACATCATTTTCCCCACAGGGAGCCAGTCGCCTCCCGCTCATCAGCCCCTGGGGTGCAGCCAGGCAGAGGAGGACACTGGCCGCTGACACACCTCTGGCAGTGACAGCTGACGGCAGGCACAGAGCTGCTCTGCTGCTCCTGAGGAAGGTGGGCTCCGCTCCAACCCCCAGGGCCTGTGCTCAGAACCTCAGCCACTGGCGCGCTCCTGCCCTCGTGGAGAATGCCGGGCCCCGGACAAGTGTCTTCACATCAACAGGTACAGCCAGGTGACCTCCTAAGAATGCTATTTTCTACCAAGCACCTTGGTGCCTTCACACTTGTGGGGTGTCTGCTCTGTCCCCAGCACTGTTCCACAGGGCCAGGAGAGAGCACAGAGTAGGCAGATTGACTCTTGCCCCCAGAGCAGAGCTGCCTTCCAGGAGGAGAGGAGCAGGGAAGGCCCCCACGCTGGCTCAAAGAACCCGCTTCCCCGTGCCCAGGATGCTGGCCAAGGGTCCCAGTGTGATCGCAATAGCCAACCTTCAGGTGAAGAGGGTGTCCCGAGGGCCTCCCTGTCTTGAGGATGTGCCTGTGTTGGCCTTCTGGACCTCTGGTCCAAAGCAGGAGGGGAAATGTGTATTTGCGTCCTGGATGCCCTGGAAAGCTTGAGGCGTAGGGGTAGTGACAGGGTGGGGCGGGGCTGGTGGGCAGCACCAGGGTCAGAGAAGTGGCTGCCTGGAGGGCAGTGAGGAAGAGACCAGGACACTTCACTTCTAGCTGTCTGTGCTGGGGAGGGTGCTGAAGCCCTCCCGAGACCAGGGGCAGGACAGCCAGCGTCTGGGTTTGGGGCATCTAAAAGGTAACATGCGTGGTGTGTGGCCAAGACACAATGCAGATATTTGGGGGTGCAGGTTTGGGGGTATTGGCATCAGGTGGCTCAGAGTGTCCCTGAGGAGGGGAAGAGCCGGGAGCACTATCGAGGATGAGGGTGCCAGAGGGGTTATGGGGCGGGACGGACGTGCATGTGTCTTCCAGGAGAGCCTTTGCCTTCTCCAAGAAAGACTGACCGGTGGTCAGTAACACCTGGAAGGATGCCAGATGGTCATCAGGGAAATGCCAGTCGAAGCACAGGGACACCATGTTGCGCCCACTGGAGCAGGTGTCACCTAAAGTCAGGCAGTACCAAGTGCTGGCATGGGCGTGGAGAAACCCCAGCCCTCCCACACCGTTGGGGGCTTGCCACGCGCAGCTGCCGCAGACAACACTCTCGGGGCTCCTCAAAAATGTAAACCTCGAGTGGCCGTTCGACCCAGCAGTTCCACTCTTAGGTATACACTTGGAAATGCAGACCTGTGCCTATGTGTATGCTTGTGTGCGAATGGCCGTGGCGCTGTCATTCACCGTATGGCAAACAGCCTGAATACCCAGTAGTGATGACAAGGTAAACCCAGCATGACCTGCCCACACGTGGACTGTGGCCCAGCCTGAGAGAGGAAGGTGGTCCTGAGCCGACTACGGCACAGAGGGGCCTCGAGGACACTGTGGTAAGTGGAAAAGCTGGTCACAGAAGGACAGACGCTGGTGAGTCCACCCACAGGCCGTCCCAGAGTCTTCAGAGACAGTAGAATGGGGGTGCAGGGCTAAGGGGATGGGAGCTGGTGTTTAATGGGGAAACCTCAGTTTGGGAGGCTGAGAAATTCTGGAGCTTGAGGGTGAGGACGGCTGCATGGTGTGGATGTATTTGATGCCCCTGAACTACATGCTAAAAAAATGGTTAAAATGGCAGAATTTATACTGCAATAAAAAATTTAAATCTGTCTTCTCTGGATCTGTTTTGAGAGTACTGTGTAGCAATTTGGCAGTGATTAGTGTATTTGATTTGGTGCAGTGAGAGCTCCTCATTGTCTGAGCACACAGGGAGGCAGCTCAGTCCGTGTGGCTGATGCAGACCTTCATGTCTTGGGGATGCTCTCCTGTTGCATTTTTAGGTGGAGACTGTGCCCCTCCCCATGAGCCCTCCCGCACCCCTGCTGGTTAACTTAGCTTACAAGTTTGATTTAGCCACTTTGATCGTCTACACCTGACGTCGGGATCATTATCGTTGGCTCCATAAAAAGAGCCTTACTGGGCCCGGGCCTGCTCCTGGAGCAGGTCAAGAAGCTGTGGCCGGGACTGGTGACACCCGGGAAGCCCACATTCCCACTGTGTGACCTGTCATGGAGAAAGTGTTCAGACCCAGTCTACACAGATCAGATGCATGTACAGAATATCATGTTGCCAAATATCTGCTTGAAGTTTTATAAATTTATTCTCTAGTCCAACTAAAACTAAGTGCAGTAATGCACACAAAAAATTAGTGTTTAAAATCCAAATGTTTAAAAAATAAATAAATAAAATAAAATCTAAATGTTTCTTTGGAAAACGTGGCCCTTGGGTTCGGGCCTACACCACCAAAGCGTGGCAGTGCCAGAGGGGCCAGGGCGGCAGAGTCCTCTAAGAAGCCGCAGGGGGCAAGTGGAGCCGGTGGGCAGCCTGGCATCCAGGAGGGAGGGAGAGAGGAGGCTGGGTCTGAGCAGAGGGTGGCCACGCCAGGCGGAGCCGGATGCCCGGGGAGGCAGAACTACCAGAGGCAGTGACCACCTATGCTGGGTGCCTGGGCGTTGGAGAACACCAGGGCCTAGAAGAGACTGCTGCATTTGGCCACTGGGAGGTCACAAGGTTGCCTTGAGGAGAGCTGCTGGGGGGACCCTGCCAGCAGGGTGCAGGCTCTGAGGGGATGGGAAGTTGCTCTGCTGGGCAGTGGCAGGTGGGCTGGCCTGGACGGCAGCCCCAGAGGTGTCCAGCCGTCATCCTTGAGCATGGATTAGCGAAGGGTCTCAGATGGAGAGATGGTCTGATGGCCCTGAGTGCCAGCACAGGGGTCCCCTGCGGGCAGCCTCCCTGGTCCATTCCCTGGGCCTGCCAACACTTGGTTTAGGCCCAGAGAGCCTCCTGTTAGACCTCTGGCCTCCAGAGTGTGGGAAGAGAAGCTGTGTTGTGCTGATTAGTGACAGTGGCCACAGCACACTGGCCCAGGCAGGCTCTCCGTTGGTTCCTGGCTTGACACTCCCATGTCCACTTTTCACTGAGTCTGGGGGAACTCAGGTCACCAGCAGCCAAGAAGAGCCTGAGGTGGGGGCAGAGGGCCTGGTGAAAGTTGGGGCTCTCTCGGTAGGATGGCTCTAGGCAGGGGCTGATTGTCAAGGCCTGTCCCAGGAGAGGCTTGGTGACAAGGACAGGAAGACACAGGGCCACCTCCCTGGGCATCCTTTTCTCAGACTCGGCCTCCTCCCTGGTCCAGGGGCACCTGTCCTGGGCAGGAGATTGGGGACCTGAGCAAAAGACTTTGCTATCCCTCAGGTCACAGAGGAAGCAAAGGCAAGTTGTGTCCAGCCTTAGCTCATTGCCTGGCCAGAGACAGCAGTGGCCCCTGTCTGCGCAGGACACCTCCCACCTGGCCTCGACATCCAGCCGTTGCACACAGACCTGCCAGCCAGGCTCCCACCTGCCTCATCTCAGACAGGGAGTCCGAGGAATGGGTGGCCGAATGTTAGTATGCTAAGGGGCGGCTGTGAGGGGGAAAACTAGGGTACTTCCCTGCAGGTTGGTGGCCAGGGGCTGGGGACCAGGGCGGGGCAGACAGTGTGAGGAGCAGGCAGAGTCAGAGAGCAGCGAGGGAAGTTGCGGCAGCCCGACTGGTGCCTATGCCCTTGTACCCTTCAGCTGCTAAATCTGGGCCTCACACCCATGGGGGTGTTCTGCTTCCTGAATTCCAAGAGACACTACCACCAGGTGAAGGAGGTCCACATGCCCTGGGTCTCAGGGTCCTGGGAGCCAGCAGCAGCCCACCCACGCCCCTCCACAGCCTCGACAGCTGGGCCTGCTGTGGCTATCCCCACACCCACATCATCGCTGGTTCCCCCAGACACTGCTCTCAAGGCCACCTGGAAACAGCCCCACCCAGCTTGGAGGCAGTGTCATACCTCCAAGGCTGCCAGGGGAGCCCAGGATAGCTGTTAAGGGAGAAAGGTGAGGGTGTGAGTTGTAGGCAGGAAGCAGCTACAACTGGCATCTCCCTCCCTGCCCTCTGCTTTGGTGACACTGGGGCCAGCAGGCCTCAGCCTGTTTGACGAGGAGCATGGACAGATCTGCCCAATCAGGGGACCTGTTGTAAAGTGCTTAGTAGGTCGCTCAGGTCCCTGCCCCCATGCGGCAGGGCCAGGTAGGCCTGTGGTCAGCAGCAGCCTGAGTTTCAAGGGGCTTCAGGTCTCATAAAAGCCATGGGGAGTGGCGAGCATGTGGGCCTGCACATGGGTCCTGCCCTCCTGCCTCCCGCAGCCTCCTGACCCTCAACCCCCCAGGAGCCAGCACAACCTGCCTGCTGGATTAACTGGGCCCTGGCTACCCCGCTCCCCACCTCTAGCACTGGGACCAATGGAAACCCACCCCCACCTGCCCCCATAGAGCCACACGAGCCCCTCGTGTCTGTACACACATGCACACCTGGCACCTGGCTGACAGGACAAGGGATTCTGTGGCCTGAGGACATGCAGGATTATGGCACTAGGTTCTGAGGGTCATGGGCCTACAGCCCCGGTCTTCTGGATGCCACTGGATTCAGGGACCTGGTAGGTCTGCTGGGAGCAGCTGGGACCTTCGCCCAAAGGCTGTCTTCCACATTCCCACTTGTGCCTGGTTTTCCCACGCCAGGAAGACCCCTTTCCATCCTGCAGCACCCCCAAAACTAACTGAGTGACAGCCCTGACCTGGTGCCTGCAGGCCTGACATGCAGGTGGATATCAGACTGGGGACCTGCACAGCCCAGGGGAGCCTTCAGGGCAGGGTTGGGGCTTACTCAGGCTTCTGGTGGTTGGGGAGGGAATTAGCTGGAGCTGCTGAACCAGCTCCCCCAAGATGGGCAGACACCACAGAGGAGGGAGCAAGCAAGTCCCTGGAAGGTCCAAAAGGCAGCAGAGGGGCTGCCATTTGAGCTGGGTATGGAAATGCGGTGGGGGAGAGAGAGGGGCTCAGCTCAGAGGTGCTGGCTGTGCACAGGCAAGGTGTGGCCGGGGAGGGACAGAACAGCTGGCCAGATAGGGGTGCCCAGAGGACCAGGTCACGAAGCTTGGACTAGAACCAGGTGCTCACCATGCATACACTCAGCTGACCACTCAGTGGAACTCGGCCTCAGAAAGCTGGCGAAGCTCCTGGGCCTGGCTTCACACTCACGCCTCATGCTACAGAGGAGCTGGGCCTCCCAGGCTTGCATGCTTCTCCTGATGATGGGTTCACTGCCTCCCAGTCCTCTACTTCCCGAAGGTGCTGTTTGTCCAAGTTCCACCTCCCTACTCCCCACAGGGGCAGCACCCAGGCCCACAGGTTTGGTTACTGGGGAAATAGTACCGATTTTGAAATCCTTTTGAAAACGTTCTTCCTTTGTTTTGTTTTATTTAGAAATTTCCCAAATTTTTACCAAGTTAAAGAGACAACCACAAGAATGTGTAGCTGGGGTAGGCAGTTGGCACAAACAACGCTTTCCCCACCGCCCAGCCTCCCCCCAACTCAGCAGCAAAAAATGCCAAACATGTGTAAGAAAATAGACATACTGAGAACAGAGTGGGGGAGGGGCACATATCACTCTTTGGCCAGGCAGGCACAAAGCACGTGCATGCAGGGGACACACACATGCACACAGGGGACACATGGACATAGGACCTGCACACGTGCACACAGAGGATGCACACATGGTACACAGGGTAGCACACAAGCACACAGGACCTGCACACGTGCACACAGGGGACACATACAGGGGACACATGGACACAGGACCTGCACACATGCACACAGAGGATGCACACATGCACACAGGTGATACATGGACACGGGACCTGCATACGTGCACACAGAGGATGCACACATGCACGCAGGGTAGGACACATGCACACAGGAACTGCACATGTGCACACAGCTGACACTTGCACATAGGACCTGC
>CAUYRH010027697.1:0-12178 GCA_963574655.1 Perodicticus potto | reverse complement strand
CTCACAAGGAGATGAATGGGGCACCTGTGTCCTTTACTCTTAATGTTGGGAGAGGCTTACTAAGCCACTTTGGCCTTAGTTGTACTGAAGCCAGTGGTTGTCTATACTATCCTTGAACAGTCAGCTCCAGGAGGGCCACTCCCCTCTTTCATTTCATTCTGGGCCTCTGGCATCAGCACACTCTTGGAGCCCCGCTTGGATATGGCTAACTTCCTGAGGAATGCTGTGTCACTTCACATTGGAACAGGTCTGCCTCTAATCCCTCTGAATTATCCGTTTCTGTCCTTACTGCTTGAGTTACCTTTTCTGAGACCCCAGCATTTTTATTAATACCTCTGCTCCCTTCACCCCACTGTTGGCCTTTGCCATTCCAACCTGCCACATGCCTTTTTTTGTTTTCTCTCAATCTGTCCCAGATCATTCCTGAGACCACAACTATGTCAACCATTGAGGCACCGACCTCTCCCCATCTGGGCTTCAGAGGGCCAGGTTCTAACTTTTCCCCACAAGGCCATTAAACCAAGGCTGAAACATTACTGTGTTAGTAAAGAAAAGAAAAGCCAGGCTTGGTGCCCATAGCTTACTGGTTAGGGTGCTGGTTTGGGACTGGTGGGTTTGAACCTGGCCCAGGACTGCTAAACAAAAACAAAATAGCCTGGCGTTGTGACGGGTGCCTGTAGTCCCAGCTACTATAGAGGCTGAGGCAAGAGAATCTCTTGAGCCCAAGAATTTGAGGTTGCTGTGAGCTATGACTCTGCGGCACTCTACCAAGGGTAAAAAAGTGAGACTCTGTCTCAAATTAAAAAAAAAACAAAACAAAAACACAAAAGCATAGCTTTGGAGTCTTGTTCAGTGGGCAAAAAATTCCAGACAAAAAAGTTCGTACTGAGATTTGAAGAGCAAGTGAACTGAAAGTATTCCTGATGTGCTCAGTGAGACAAAAACTGGTCTTATCTGAACAATGGGTAACATGTTGTGGATAGGGTGGGGCATATGGTTGGAAATGTCTTAGAAGGATTTTAGTTATCGTCAGGATATATTTGAACCTCAGGTATTGATAATGGTCCTCATGGGGACCTGAGATGGGTTGAGTATAGTTCCTGCTGTGTTTTAGCTCATTTCTGAGGGTAGGGGCTGTGTTGGGCTCTTTCAGGTCACCAGAAACCCCCAGAACTTGTCAGGGGATGAAGATTATTGTAAGGATGTACAGGCCGGGCGCAGTGGCTCAACCTGTAATCCTAGTACTCTGGGAGGCCAAGGATTGCATGAGCTCACAAGTTCAGCCTGAGCCAGAGACAGGCCTTATCTCTAAAAATAGCCAGGTGTTGTGGCGGGCACCTGTAGTCCCAGCTACTTGGGAAGCTAAGGAAAGAGAATCATTTAAGTCCAAGACTTTGAGGTTGCTGTGAGCTGTGACACCATGGCACTGTATCAATGGTGACAAAGTGAGACTCTGTCTAAAAAAAAAAGAAAAAAGGCAAAATGCTAGCATAGAGCCTGACATTGACTAATGCTCAGTAAATGCCTTATTTATGGTTACATAAGACAAAATAATTTGATGCTAGCCAATAAACCCTTCATTCATCATACATTTATTGAATACCTACTGTGTGCCCAAAGCACTGTGCAACATTGAAAAGGGAATTACACATGACTCTACTCTCGGAACTGTTGTCTAAGACTTTTTATATTGGAGGAGAACTCTTAAGGTTGAAGAGGAATGATAGCTACTACCTGGGGTCATGTAAGATGGTAAGACAGGTTGGGATTGAAGGCACTAAACGTCCCTCCAATGTGAATTTTTTTTTTTTTTTTGGTAGAGACAGAGTCTCACTTGATTGCCCTCGGTAGAGTGCCATGGCGTCACACAGCTCACAGCAACCTCAACTCCTGGGCTTAGGCGATTCTCTTGCCTCAGCCTCCCGAGTAGCTGGGACTACAGGCCACCAGCACAATGCCTGGCCATTTTTTTGTTGCATTGGGCTGGGGCTGGGTTTGAACCCTCCACCCTCGGTATATAGGGCCACGCCCTACCCACTGAGCCACAGGCACCACCCCAATATGAATTTTTATTGTTGTTGAGACCGATTCTTACCCTGTCACCCTCAGTAGAGTGCCATGGCATCATAGCTCACAGCAATCTCCAACTCCTAGGTTCAAGTGATTCTCTTGCCTCAGCCTCCTGTGTAGCTGGGACAATAAGCTCCTGTCACAATGCCCGGCTAGTTTTTCTATTTTTAGTAGAGATGGGGTCTCACTCTTGCTCAGGCTGGTCTTGAACTCCTTAGCTCAGGTGATCTACCCACCTCAGCCTCCTAGCCAATATGAATTTTTTTTTTTGAGATAGAGTCCATGTGGCCACCAGTAGAGTGCCATGGAGTCACAGCTCACAGCAACCTCAAACTCTTGGGGTTAAGTGATTCTCTTGCCTCAGCCTCCCAAGTAGCTTGGACTATAGGCGCCTGCCACAACGCCCAGCTAGTTTTTGGTTTGCAGTTGTCACTGTTGTTTAGCAGGCCCAAGGCGGGCTAGAACCCGCCAACCTACTCACTGAGCTATAGGCACCGAGCCAATATAAATTCTTTTTTTCTTTTCTTCTTCTTTTCTTTTTTTTAGATACAGAATCTTACTTTGTTGCCCTCGGTAGACACAGCTCACAGTAACCTCCAACTCCTGGGCTTAGGCGATTCTCTTACCTTAGCCTTCCGAGTAGCTGGGACTATAGGCGCCCACCACAACACCTGGCTATTTTTTTGTGGCAGTTTGGCCGGGGCCGGGTTTGAACCTGCCACCCTCGGTATATGGGGCTGGCCCCAATATAAATTCTTAATCACTGAGCACCAGCAGACTAATGTAGTGCCCTAAAGTCAGAAATCCTAGAACTTGGGCGGCGCCTGTGGTTCAGTGGGTAGGGCGCCAGCCCCATATACTGAGGCTAGTGGGTGTGAACCCAGCCCGGGCCAAACTGCAACAAAAAAAATAGCCAGACTTTGTGGTGGGTGCCTGTAGTCCCAGCTACTCGGGAGGCTGAGGCAAGAGAATCTCCTAAGCCCAGGTGTTGGAGGTTGCTGTGAGCTGTGATGTCATAGCACTCTAGCGAGGGTGATAAAGTGAGACTATCTCTTAAAAAAAAAAAAAAAAAAAAGGAAATCCTAGAACTTGAGCTTTACCACAACTGCTATGAAGCTAAGCATCTGTCCATGCCTCACTCCCGGTGTTACTCTGACATCCACTTTCCTGTTCTACAGGGAGAGTGAGAGGAAGGTTCTACAGTGAGGATGGACTGCCTACCCCAGAACTGATGCGGGTAGAAGCTATGATTACTGAAGCTTTGGAAGCAAATAAACAGGAACTGAAAGAGAAGCAGAAGTTTCCACCATGCAATGCTGAGTGGAGCTCAACCAGGGGCAGCCGGTTCTGGTGTTCCCAAGAGAGGTAAACAGATTCCTTTCTGCTTCTTTCTTCCCCCATCCCAAATCAAACTTCTAGGTTATCATGTCTGCATTTTTTCAGTGAGGTCAGGAATTGATTGTTAACCCAGGGGAACTTTTTCAAAAATACTGTACTCTGGCTCGGCACCCGTTGTTCAGTGGTTAGAGCATTGGCTCCATACACCAGGTCAGGTGGGTTTGAACCCAGCCCAGGCTGGCTGAACAACAATGACAACTACAACAAAAAAATAGCTGGGTGTTGTGGCAGGTGCCTGTAGTACCAGCTACTTGGGAGGCTGAGGCAAGAGAATTGCTTAAGCCCAAGCGTTTGAGGTAGCTGTGAGCTGTGGCACCATGGCACTCTACTGGTGATACAGTGAGACTCTGTATCCAAAAAACAAAAAAATAAAAATACTGTACTCTTGTGATAATGATTTTGAACTTCGGCTAAAGATTTGATCTTCTAGGGAATTTAAAAAATTACTGATGGTAGGACCTCACTCTAGAAAAGTGAATGAAAATATTAGGCATCTTTTTAAAATTTTTTAATTTTCCCTCCAAATTCCCCAGAGACCCTGCCCAAGAAAACCTGGCCTGGAACAAGAAGGCACAAGTACCATTTCTTGCTTGCTTTGGCCCATTTAGACGTCCCCCGGCCTCAGTTTCCTGTTTGTCAGCACTACCCATCCCTGCCTACAGAGGGAGCAGGAGGCAGGAGGGGAACAACACACAGTGATGCTGCCACGCTGTGCTGTACATGTTCCGAGTAATGCCCTGGCCTGCAGGCTATGATAGAAGAGTCTTTCCCTGTAAGAATAAGTGAGGTGAACCAGATTAGACATGATGCCACAGGGATTATTCTTCGTTGGTTTGGAAAGCTGGAGACTTTTCCTGCTTTAATCATTAGGCCAGGCTTGGCGCCCATAGCTAAGTGAATAGGGCACCAGCCACATACACAGAGGATGGCGGGTTTGATTCCGGCCCGGGCCTGCTAAACAAGAATGACAACTGCAACCAAAAAAAAAAAAAAAAAAAAAAACAACCCTGGGTGTTGTGGCAGGCACCAGTAGTCCCAGCTACCTGGAAGGTTGAGGTAAGAGAATTGCTTAAGCCCAAGAGTCTGAGGTTGCTGTGAGCTGTGATGCTACAGCACTCTACCCAGGGCAACATCGTGAGACTGTCTTAAAAAAAAAAAAAATCATTAGGCCCGCCTGGACTCAAACTTCACCTTGAGTCCCTCAGATCTCCTTGAGCTCTGGAAAGGGGAAAACTAGCAAAGCTCCCAGCTTCAAGGGCCTCAAAATAAGAACTCAGCTCTAACTGAGGAAAGACAGGGAAGTCACTGAGAGGAGAAGGGCCACGCCCCTAAATGCTCCTCCTCCATTAGGAGAGGCTGACCTTGTTCTCTTTCAGACTGATTGTGTGGATGAAAGGAAATGGTCAGGCTCAGCACCTGTGGCTCAACCGGCTAAGGCGCCAGCCACGTACACCTGAGCTGGCGGGTTCGAATCCAGCCCAGCCCGCCAAACAATGACAGCTGCAACCAAAAAATGGCCGGCCATTGTGGCAGGCGCCTGTAGTCCCAGCTACTTGGGAGGTGGAGGCAGGAGATTCTCTTGAGCCCAGGAATTGGAGGTTGCTGTGAGCTGTGATGCCACAGCACTCCATCCAGGGTGACAGCTTGAGGCTCTGTCTCAAAAAAAAAAAAAAGAAAGGAAATGGTCAAAGCTACCAGCTTTCTCTAGGCCCAGCTACCATGTCTGGCACACATTTCCTCTGCTTTAATTCAGAGAAGGGGCAAAAATAGTAGGAAGGAAAGTTCCCCCACTTTTCTGGTCCCCAGTTTTGAAGAGACACAGCTTCTCTAGTGTTTTTGAATCTCGAGAAAGAGCTAAGAGAACCCAGCCTGCCTACTTTGGGCGGAGGAGCTAGGACACCCGTGAACTTGGAACCCAAGTCTGCATGCAGGTGGGAGGGTGTCAGGAGGCCCGTGTGCACGCAGATGCTGAGCTCTGCGGCTTTGGCCGGCCTGCCTCCTGCCCCTCCCTCACAGCCCTCTGCTCTGATGAACCTTTCTTGCTTTCATGACTGAGTTGTATGCCCTGTCTTCCCCACAAAACCCTTCCACACCCACCCCCAGTGAACCTAGAGGCCCTATCCTTCTGCCGTGCGTGTGTGTGTGTGTCTCCCACGAGAAAGGAGGAATGAGTAGATGGCAGAAGGATCACCAATGGGGTGGATGGATGGATAGAAGGAAGAGGGAGGCATTTTGGTGCCTTATCCTTGGAAAGCTTGACATCTATAGAGGTAGATGTTCCTAACTGAGTGGCAGTTTCTCTGACAGCAGGTGACCCTGGTCCTGGTCACTGGGACCTATGTAAGGTATCGATTCTAAGAACCTCATTCACCTTTCTTTTGTAAGGCCTGTGAGTTCATGAGAGACTCTACGCAGTCCCGTGAATTACGTCCCTCTGCCTAGGACAGGAGGTTGCTCAGGCCATGTTGGGCCAGAGTTGAATTCTCCATTTCTGATGCCTGGTGACATCAAGGACTGGACTTGTGTGGAGAACAGGACAGCTTGTAACTACACCCTATGCCATGATCCTCCCAGATGGCCAAGGCCCAATGGGCCTCACTTGCCCGGCACCACCCACGTGGCCCAGATACTCCTCAGTGCTAGGATGTAGTAGGGAAGGGAATCAAACTAGACATTGCTTCTGAGAAGCTCACAGGCCAGTGGGGAGAACCCCTCAAAACTATTACACAATTCAGGGAAGTAGAGTTGCTCCCAGAAAGGGACAGGGCAGGGGCCCTAGGACACAGTGGACTCAGCCCGCGGCCTGAAGGTGGTGGTGCATTCCAGCTGGAGGAAGTCAGGAGGGAGCATGGAGGCTTGGGCTGAACGCTGCCTTGGGGAAACACCAAGATAGAAAGTGGAATGGCTTCTAATCTCCATAAAGCCCAGCTCACTCCTTCCTCCTCCTGCCTTCTGGGATTAATAAGTCCTCTTTCCTTCTATCCTCAGTGGAGGTGTGAGCAGAGACTGGATTGGTGTCCCCAGGAAGCTGTACAAGCCAGGTGCTAAGGAGCCCCACTGCGTGTGTGTGAGAACAACTGGCCCACCTAGCGACCAGACTCCGGACAGCCCCCCCCACAGAAATCGAGGGGACTTGGACCACCCCAACTTGGGGGAATACACCGGCTGCCCACCGCTGGCCATCACATGCTCCTTCCCGCTCTAAGCTGGTGCCCTACATTTTGGTAACACACAAAAGGGAAACGAATTAGACCGTAGGATGGCTCCTGACATGAAACAGAAGGGTTTGGAAGGACTCCAGCCATACTCTGCAAACCTGGCTCGTGCCTGTCACCGTGGGCTCACCGTGCAGGTGACTAAAGGAGAGCCTGGCAACCACCCTGGTCAGCCTGTTTTTACCACTATTCCCCTTTATCTACTTGCCTTCTTCCTTTGAGCCCTCAGATGTTAATGACCACAACTATGACCAACTCCAAAATAACTGGATGAACAAAGAACAAGTCTCTGGGCTCCCACAGCGGCCTTCCCTGGCCTCCCAGGCTGCCTGGACCAGCTGCTGGCACAGCCCTGCCTGTGGCACCAACCTTGTCAGGCATCTGGAGCCCTGGCAGAAAGAGGCCATCTCGTCCCCTTTTAACAGAAAGAAGCAGATGCATCCCCCAAAGCCATATAAATTAGTGGTATCAACCTAACTCTGTTCTGGATTCACCACTGGCTGAACTTGTGACCCCTAACTTTTATGACCTTTCTTATAAGTAAGGCCTCTACCCTAAGGCAAACTTGAAATTACAGCCAAAAATTGGCAGAATTGATTTTAGGCAGGCCACTACAATGAGGAGTGATAACAACAGGGTAGTCTGAACCTGGAAATGGAAAAGCTTTTGCTTCTATGGACACAGCACATCCACATCTCTCAACAAAGCAGCAAATTAAAGCAGACTTTTTCTCTCCTTTTGTTTTCAAAGGGAGAAGTCTGCATTTTGAACAAAAAGTGGTTTCATAGCTCGAAAGAGGTAACTAGTTAGCATAACGTCGGGTTTTTTGAAACCAGTCTTGCTGTTACCCAGGATGTCTTTTTTTGTGTGTGAGACAATCTCACTTTATTGCCCTTGGTAGAGGGCTATGGCGTCCTAGCTCACAGCAACCTCAAACTCAAGCTCAAACAATCCTCCTGCCTCCTGAGTAGCTGGGACTCCAGACACCCACCGCAATACCCAGCTATCTTTGAAATGGGGAGTCTTGCTCTAGCTCAGACTAGCCAGGCTGGTCTTGAACTCCTGGGCTCAAGGGATTCTTGGATATGAGCCACCACACCTGGCTTATTATCTCTTGACTTCTTGATAAGGAGATGGAAGCAAGGAGTGTTCCCACTTTGCAGACAAGAAAGTGAAGACTGGTGTGACTACAGGGTCATGGCTTCTCATCTAAGGCTTCACCTCATCTCTTCTTTCCTACTCTTCCTCAACAGTTATTCTAAACATGCTCTATCCTTCCTTTCTCTCTCTCATTTTTCTCCATCATTAATTTTAGTAAACATCTTTCCAGATTCACTGACTAGAAAATGGAGGCTGCCTGCCCTCCACTGGCAGACTTGTGGCTCCCTGCATTGTGACCACAGCTGTTCCTTACGCCCCAGCTCTGATTTGCAGCTTCTTTTCCCATACCAGGATCTTCCTCTCCTGCCCTTTCTGTATATTTAACCTCTCCCTGCCTCCTGGCTCTTCCCCCTAAGTATCACTTCCCTCACATCAGTCTCCCTCAAGCCCAGAATCGTCTATAGCTACTGTATCTACTTCCTATCCCAGCCAAGCTTTTTGAAAAAGTGGCTTATGCTCACTGACTTTGCTTTTCAGCCACCATTCACTGTGCAGCAGCCAGCGGCCTTCTCTAGTCAACAGCAGAGTAGATTCTGTATTGGCAACTCCCATGGACACATCATTCAGTTCTTTTTTTTTTTTTGAGATAGAGTCTAACTTCATCACCCTTGGTAGAGTGACGTGGCATCAATAGTTCACAGCAGCCTCAAACTCTTGGGCTCAAACGATCCTCTTGCCTCAGCCTCCCAAATAGCTGGGTCTACAGGCACCTGTCATAACGCCCAGCTAATTTTTAGAGACAAGCTCTTTCTCTTGCTCAGGCTGGTCTCAAACTCCAGAGCTCAAGCAATCCACCCACCTTAGCCTACCAGAGTGCTGGGATTATAGGTATGAGCCACCACGCCTGGCCCCACATTCATTCAGTTCTTATCTATCTACTTTGTTATCTCTGTGGTACAGTGTCACCCTGGTAGAGTGCCACAGCGTCATAGCCTATAGCAGCCTCCAACTCAGGCTCAAACGATCCTCTTGCCTCAGTTTTCCTATATATTTTTAGTAAAGACGGGGTCTTGCTTTTGCTCAGGCTGGTCTCAAGACTCGTGAGCTCAAGCAATCCACCCGCCTCAACCACCCCACACCATGCCTGGCCGATACTTTTGTTTGTGACAGTCTCTCACTCTGTCACCCTGGGTGGAGTGCCCTGGTGTCATCACAGCTCACAGCAACCTCAAACTCCTGTTTTTGTTTTTTTTTGCAGTCTTTGGCAGGGGCTGAGTTTGAACCCACCACCTCCGGTATATGGGCCAGCACCCTACTCCTTTGAGCCATAGGCGCTGCCCTCAAGTGATCTTCTTGCCTCAGCCTCCTGAGTAGCTGGGACTACAGGCACTCACCACAATGCCCAGCTTTTTCTATATTTAGTGGAGATAGGGTCTCGCTCTTGCTAAGGCTGGTCTTAAACTCCTGAGCCCAGGTGATCCACCTACTTCAGCATCCCAGAGTGCTGGGATTACAGGTGTGAGCCTCCACACCCGGCCTGGTACTTGACACTGTTGACCCCCAGATTTTTCATGAAATCTTCACTAAAGTTTATTCTTATGGTGCAAACAAAATTGGGCTTTCTCACCCATGGTGCTGCTGGAAGTTACTGTTTTCCCCAGATAACCATAACTGTACACAGTGGTCATGCTAAGTAACTGCTGCTTGGCACCGTGCCTCTGTTGTTCCCCTGGTGTAAAGGTGTACAGGGCCTTCCACTTGTGTGGACTGCGGACCTGTGTAGCTCAGCTCCCAGCCGCCACAAGCCGGGTAAAGACATGTTGCACCAGCCCTCAGTGCGTTCCAGTCATCCAGATCAGAACTTTGGCATTACAGTTCTGCTTTCCCTTTTCTCCCTCTGGCCAACCCTTCTTAGTCTCCTTGAAAACCCCCTTGCAGCCATGAACCCCTTCTCACTCCAAGTTGGTTCTTTTCACGTCACATGCAGCTATCACTCAGGCTGCCAAGGGTGTGTCTCTACTACAAGCTGCTTTCCAGAGCATTTCTGTAGGCACCTCACACTCTACACTTCTGGTATTCAATCTTCATCTTCCCTCCTGGGTTTCTTCTAGTCCTCCAAGCGAATGGCACCGCTGCGTACACTCAGTGCATGGCGTATGCATCCTGGCAATCACCACACCCCCTGTTCTCCCAACCCATCTCCAAATCCTGGCAGCTGAACCTCCTTCATTCTCTCCATCCTCCCATCTGTTCCCAGCACTCCTCCTTTGCTTTAGGCTCTTTTCCCACCTGGATCACTGCGGAGTCTTGACTGCACACCCTCCATCCCGCACTGCTGAGTCATCTTTCTTAGTGATGATCAGGGCCCTCCCCACCGAAACCTCCCCAGCAGCTCCACGTTATCTATAAGGAGTGAGTGAGTGCAACTCTTCAGTTGCTTGGCACAGGAGGCTGTTCTTTGGACTGTCTCTCTCCTGTCACCTCCCACGTGCACCATCTCTGGCCTTGCTCTCACTGTGTCATGCCCACAGTGCCTTCATATGAGCTGTTTCTTTGGCCTGGAATGAAACCTCTTCTTCAATATTCAGCTCAGTCAATCCTCCCTTTAGAGCCTTCATCTAAAGTCTTCCCTTTGGAGCCCTGCAATTGGATTTAGACACACTTTCCCTCAGTTCCCATAGCACTGTGCTCACTCCCAAAAGAATTTTTTTTGAGAGTCTCCCTATTTTGCCCTCAGTAGAGTGATGTGGTGTCACAGCTCACAGCAACCTTAAGCTCTTGGGCTTAAGCGATTCTCTTGCTTTAGCCTCCCAAAAGAATTTATATCACAGTGGCATTAATCACAAATCTATCAGACTCTCACACTGCACCCCACTTTTTGAAGCAGACCTGTATCCATGGTGTCTAGCACGTGATATGTGTACCAAGTTAGCACCTATTTTGGAGAGGAGACAGCTGGGGCCCATAGAACTTAAGATCACAGAGCAATGGAGCCAAGTGTAGAACTCGAGGATCTTGACTCCTGATTCAGTGCTATTTTCAATCTTCTATATTTAAGCATGTTTATATAACAGGGGAGCAGGGACAGCCAGCCAGGACAACTGAAATTAGGGTCTTATTCTGAGTTCCAGACAGCCCTTGAGCTCAGTGCTTGAGGCTTTATCCAGAAACAGCCCTCAACTCCAGGCTAACTGAAAACTAGTCACTGCCACTGCTTTTGCCCTCCTTTAGGACCAAAATTTTCTTTTCTTTTCTTTTTTTTTTTTTTGAGACAGAGCCTCAAGCTGTCACCCTGGATAGAGTGCCATGGCATCACAGCTCACAGCAACCTCCAACTCCTGGGCTCAAGCGAGTCTCTTGCCCCCACTTCCCAAGTAGCTAGGACTACAGGCACCCGCCACAATGCCAGGCCATTTTTTGGTTGCAGTCATCGTTGTTTGGTGGGCCTGGGCTGGATTTGAACCCGCCAGCTCAGGTGTACGTGGCTGGCGCCTTAGCCCGTTGAGCCACAGGCACCAAGCCAGGACCAAAATTTTCAACAAATACTTATCTACTATGTGGTAGGCATCATGTTTTGGGGAGGGGGGGGGTGCATAGTGAGGCTACAGATCTTAAGGGGCTTACAGTTTGGGGGAATAAACCCTGGGTAGGGCACCCAAAGGCCAATTCTCGGGGTAGCAATGGAGGGATAGTATGAGGGCCAATTCCAGAGATGTTCAGACCTTTCCTACAACAAAAAAAGGCATGAAACAAGATACCCTGTCATTCCAACCAGGTGTGGGCTCTGGCCATGCATAGCTCTGTGACTGATGGGAGACCCTGAACCTGTGCTCCAGGACAACCTCAACTGCCTGGGAAGCCTACTCAGTTCACTTCCTCTTTAGTGCTGGCCATTTACCTTTTGGTAAAATGTCCCTTGTGTCAGGGCAAAGTATTCAGCAAGAATAGGTTGTCAGTTTTTGGTCCAAAGGGCTCAGCTCTGAGAACATGGTGACTGCCAGAGAAATGCCACTCTTTTCCCTCTCCAGTGGAGGTGGCCCTGGGTAAAGTGGAGGAGTGAGGCCTTCCCTGTTGGAGGCCGAGAAAGTTCAGCACAAGCTGAGCCTATAGTTGGCTTGCTCGCAGAGGGAAAAGAGAACACTGCCAGGCCAAGCCTTATGCAAGGAGCTTTGTTCTCATTTAATCTCTAAGCCAACCTTGAGAAGTTCCCATTTTATGGTCCAGAAAAGGAACATAAATACCCCCACCTCTTCTTTTTTTTTTTTTTTTGAGACAGAGCCTCAAGCTGTCACCCTGGGTAGAGTGCCATGGCATCACAGCTCACAGCAACCTCCAATTCCTGGGCTCAAGCGAGTCTCTTGCCTCCGCCTCCCAAGTAGCTGGGACTACAGGTG
>CAUYRH010027694.1:0-10989 GCA_963574655.1 Perodicticus potto | reverse complement strand
GCTTAAATCCTCCTTAGCCTACTTAGGAGACGCTTTAAATTGCTAACTTGGGCTAAGCAGAAGCTTTCCCAGGAAAGCGCTGTGGCTGGGATCACTCCTTGAGTGGCTATCCACTTATCCCATGTGCCAAAACTGATTTTGCCCTATGCCCCTGAGGGCTAAGGCTGCGAGGCATCTCAGTCCCCACCTTTAAGCTGCTCAGTCACTCGCTCCTGCCTGATGCCTATTCTGCAACACTGAGGGTGGAGCTTGCCAGGGCAGTTCTCCCACAATGGCTCCCCACAGCCCACCACCAAATACTGGCAGCTCCATCTGGCTTGGTGGCCCAGTGTGGGGCCCCAGACAACACTCAAAACCCCCCACCCTCCTGCCCAAGTTCTCCCAAGGCAGTTCAACCGAGTGCCAAGTCCAAAAGAAACCCAAACATCTCACAGGCAAGGCCTTTCCAGCCTGCAGTCCCACTGTTGCCCCACCCGCAGCTGCCGACAGGATCAGACCGAACAAACAGATGCAACCACTTGCCCAGTCCCCACCACTTTTGCCTTCCTCAGGGTGTCCAGAAGCCTCATGCTGTCTCCCTGTGTCCCCAAGGGGAAGGTCCTGGGTAGATCCCACCTGCCAGAGATGCCTGAAGTTGTCTCTCCCCAGTCTCACCATGCTCAGCCGCAAGGAAGCTGTTACTCGGCTGCCATCTTGCTCCGCCCCCAGATTGATGAAGCTTTTATAAACTGAGGCTTAATTCCTGAAGCAAACTCAGTGTCCTGTCTTCATTTCTCTGCCAGTAATGTTCAGTGCCACTTCCATGCCAGCTGGGCACTGCTGATGGTGACATCTCCACTAGCATCAGAAATACCCTCTCAATATTCATCACAAACACCCTTCAGCAAATACAAGACATCACTGTCAGCCACTTCTACTTTCCATTTTGTCTTATTCTTTCTGTTGTCCCACATATCTACCCTGTTAAGAATTAGATTGGTCTAAAAGTAAAATTTTCATACCAATGCATTTCCCTGTGGCTTGGCTTTTCAGACACTCTCTTTGCCCACATATTTACAAGGTACATACAATTGTTACCAATCCTCTGCAGGACCTAGTGTAATGTACCCGCCTCTTCCCACCCATCTGTGAGGTAAAGAAGGACAGATAAAGGAGGATATGTGCAAATCTTCCCCAAAAGTTCATCCCAGAAATTACTTATGAATGATAAAATTATGTCTCAACTACTACCCAAGAGATTATATTGAAATAAAGTTAATTAAGATTCTCTGGATATTTATTTTATGAAAAAACAGTGTTCCAGTCTGATATAATATTTTTTTCTTTATTAATATCCCCTATTTTTGACTCCACATTTTCCCTTCTCTTCCTAAGTCATGACTCCTACACTGTGCTTCTTACTAAATAAGACTTCTTACTCACTGTCTTTCATTTTGAAGTTGTAATAGTGAGGACATTTCTTTCCAATGGGATATCAACTACTCAATTATATTATTTATTTTCTTTCTTTTCTTGAGGAAGGAGGTAATCAATCATATTAAACTGCTGATATTTTACCTCTCACATCTCTGTGTAGTCTTCTTAATCGTGTTCCCTTTCTTAAGTCTCAAGCTCTTCATGACCATTTTACATATTCATTTCATAGACTATGCCTAAAGAAAGACTTGTTGAGTTTCCCAAGATGATAAATGCCAACCTTAGAAAACTTTTTTGAGTTCTAGTGCTTTGTCTTATACTTTCCTATTTCTACCATATCTGGCCAAGAACTGGGTATGTTAGAGATGGTCAGATTTAATTTGACATTTGCTCGATAGGTTGATTGATAGGTTAATTGATTGAGTGCATCTCTATAGTAGAGAGGACACCACAGACAGTTGTTTTTCAGTTTGTTGTGGTGCAGTTCTTGAGAGAGAAATAGAGGTCTCAGCATAGTTTCAGTAGAATTCTTAATACAAGGTCAGAATCCTAAGGAGCAGTATTGAAAATAATATGATCTAAATTGTTTGTAATTGTATGATTAATTATATTTTACAACTTCATAGACATTAATAAAAGTTAATTTTTTCCTACTTTTACAAAAGAAATCAACAAAAATAATTATATTGCAAACATAAGAGAAAAGTGTGTGGTGTGTTTGTGTCTGTCTCTCATACACACACACACACATCCCTCTATATATCAAATAGACTCCACATGAAATACTAAGCATCTTCCTTGGGTCTTTGACAGCTAAATTAAATTAAGTTAAATCAAATAACTTTCATTGTATATTTAAGTTGCCATTCAAATAGTACAGATTTTTCTAGCTGTCATTTAGAATGAATTCAGTACCACAAGTTTTCCATTGAATGAACAGAGCTAACTGAGGGCATCCAAGAAGAAACCTTCGTAGATAATTGGCTAGCTTTGGGAGCTAGTGTAGCGGAACATGCTTCCAGATTGAATCAAATTCTGGTGCTCTTCTGAAGAGAGAACTAAAGGATAAAAAGGGAAGGTTTATATGCCAATACAGAACAATTTGTACTTTCAATTATATCAACTTTTATTATTTTTGCCTCATACACAAATGTCTTTATAACATTTAAGAAAACTTAGTTTCTATTTTTAATGTTTCCTATATTATGAAGAATAACAAGAGCAAAATTTTGTTAATTGGAAAAATAATGAGCATGTAAAGCAATCAGGACTCTATTTTTTTCCCTTTTTTTTTTCATTTTGTAAACATTATTTGCTTCATGGAAAATTTGACAGAATTGTCATTATGACATTAAAAAAGCACAAGGAAGTTCTAGACTGAAATTTATCTCATGTGAATTAAATGCATCGCTGACAATACCAGAAATTAAATTGACCTTAAGTACAAAAAAAATCATTATATTTGATTTTAAAACTTTAAATAAGTTTTATATTTGTGGATATAACAGCAAGATTAAAATATGTCCTTTATTAATTATCTACCTCAGATTTTTTTTTCCTCTCACCTTTCTTTTTTCTCTTTTCTCTCCCTACCTCTCTCCTTTCCTTTCTTCCTTTCTTCTTTCCTTCCTTCCCTCCCTCCTTCCCTTCCTTTTCTTTCCCCTCCCTCCCTCCCTTCCTTCCTTCCTTTTTCCCTTCCTTTCTCATTCCATTTATTTTTTATTTTTTCATAATGGTCTGTCCTTCATCATACTTCATTCACATTTATATTTTCTTTACTGTATCTTGATATCTATTATCTGGCTAAAGTCACATAATACAATATCTAAAGATAAAAAACTGACATATCTATCTAAAGTCATCTGAGTGTTCTGTAACTACAAGGGTATTTATCATCAATTATCCTGCTGGTATACATCATATGTGGTCTTCATCATCAAGTCCATGGTTCTGTTTTATAATTCTGAGGCTAGATAACTTCCATGTTCAGCTCACACAGAACTTCTTTCACTTTTTATCATTTCGTAAAAATGTTTCCTGATGTCTCTTTTCTGACAGATCCCTGGTTCCTTTGAGGGTACTGCCTTACTCATCATTGAATTTTTCATAACATTTAACATTATGCATTGTACATAAGAAGTGCCTATTGTATCTTTGATAAATTAATAAATCATTTGTGTTTGATTTCAATGGATGAGATGAGACAGACATTTCAATTTTAAATAGTCTTGTCTTTTCTCCTATAGGCATCCTACAGGTGCTAATATCGCAAAGCCTGAATACTTTATACAACTTTACGGTCCACATGGTAATAGGACCCTACTTTTCCCTAGACAAACTCAGTCTTTAGTCTTTCTGGTTTTGGCCAAAGAATAAAGATGATATAAGACCTCCCCCAGAGGATTACAGAGTCCCATTCACTGTAGTCTTTGTAAATGTCTCCCCTAAAACTTGTGCACTGCTCAGTCTGACAGACTTAGAAGCTATGTTTTTCACTCCATCCCAACCCCTCTAACCTTGCAGTTCAAAAACCAAGCAGGTCCCAATTGACCTTGTATGTATTGTCACTGCTGCAACTTGTGTTTTGTGCTATTGTTACAGGAAGACATTTTATATATATATATTCCGTAAAGGTAGAAATATAGAGGTAAAAGGTAGAAAGATAAATATAGAGATAAATATAGAGGTAAAGGTAGAAAGATAGAAATGAATAAATTTACCAAATTCTTAGGACACTGAAGATAATGACAATGGAAAAAACAACTATACTGCTCAGTAAAATAAGCCTTATATAATGGTGGCATGGTGTGTCTTCTCTACTAAGATAAGTGACGATAATCACAGAATGACCTTTTCTTTTGCAAGATGCCCAAAGAGAGACTCTATTCTAAATGAAACATACTGTAGGTATACAGCCCAACACATTTGGGAACAGAAATTTTTAAATGGCAAAGATGTCAAGTAAACATCCAGATCTGGGCCAAAGGATCAGTGGTGATTTATGGCTCTTGTTAATTTTTAAAGAAGATTGAGGAGAATAGTATTTTTAAGTTCTCCTAGGAGAAAATCAACAGGAAGATTTGGATTTATAATTATGCAAGTTAACTTGCAGATGGTATAATTCAAAATATTTTTTTAAGGAAGTATTCTCATTCTACAGACAAACAAGAGTGATTAATAGGGATTTCTTTTGGACCCTCCTCAGGACATTTTCAGTAAATGGAACCCTACCTTATTCCCTGCCATGCGCCACAAGGGAGCTGAATAGAAAGCATTCCTTGCATCTCATCTCCATGTTCTCCCAGGGAACTGAGGGTTGCCTTGACTATATGGGTCCAAGGTCCAGCATATTAAACTCTGAACTGTAGTCATATGTTGTATCCTTTTAATCCTAAATAACTTACACTTCCACCTGCAAAACATTGTCACATTTTTCTTCTCTTTCATTTCTCCATTTCTTGTAAACTCATCTTTCACTTTCCTGCCACACACTGGGTTTCTTCAAGGATACTGGATTAGTCACTATTGAATTTTCCATAATCTTTAGCATAATGTATTACATAGTATGTGTCTAACAGATTCTTGGTAAACACATATGTTTTTCATGTTTGATTTCAACAGATGCTGCATGTCATGAAACTCAAATTTTAATTTGAAATATTTTCTCTGACTTATAAACCATAACCATACATAAAAACCTAGCTGTGAACTCTGGCTCCTATCTCTGTGAATCTCCTGGGCCACTTTCTGTTGGCCTTTTCCACCTGATGTTTCCACGCTTCAGTCCCCATGACTGCACACACCTTGCACCACTTCAGTGTGACTCACAGTTTTTCTCCTTGCATGTTAATCTAGTATTTGCCTCTGGCTGGATGCACAGAGCCCAGGTTGGAGAGCTCCTTTTCCTTCCCATCCACCTAGGAGTATAATTAATCCAAGCTTTATATATATATGTGTGTAACCTAAGAAATACAGAGCCAAAGAGACTCGGATGTATAACTGTAATCCAGACAGTCACCATTAACATAAATGAGAAGACAGGATCCAAATTGGATATAAGAGAAGAGATGATGCGGAGGTACATACTGGAAACTGGACTACACCAGTCAGCACCCAGCAGATCAGGGAGCATGACACAGTGGGTGAGTTAATAAAAGCAGCTGGACAGAAGGGGAGCCAGGATGGATTCTAGAAAGTCTGCCACTGTTGATGCTGAACATTTTGAGTCAGCATGATTTTATACACTATGAGATGGATTCAAGCACCAGTAAAGCACCCATAAGCACTTGTGAAAATATTTTCCAGGAGTACCATATGTATTCTGATGAGAACTGAGGAAAACAACTTGGGAAATATTTATAGCAGCAGAAAATTACAAGAACAAAAATCTGAATTTGAGATTCTTTGAGATACAAATTTCAAACACTAACCAAATATATTGAAATTTTTTAGGTTTTCACTGAATATTATTATCACTTCTAGTTTCTTTTAAACTAACTCACTGCATTAAGGTATGTTTAAAAGCAGAACAGATAACTTAGTAATGGAATTTGGTGTTGATCACATCTGACTTCTTCCAAGGAATAGTTTGGCAAAAAAAAAAAAAAGGTCTTTTGACTTTCGTGTGGCTTTCATCTGCCTTCTGCTTTTTTAAAAATTAATTAATTAATTAATTAATTTTTTTTTTTGCAGTTTTTGGCTGGGGCTGGGTTTGATCCCACTACCTCCAGCATATGGGGCCGACACCCTACTCCTTTAAGTCACAGACGCTGCCCCTGCCTTCCATTTCTGACCGTATTCTGTTCAAATAGCTTAAAATTCATTAACAATGGTTAGTATTTTTTATGTTCAAGAAACACTAAAAATCTCCTTGTCTACCCAAACTTATCACTTATGGCCCTTAGTAAGAAGAGAGTGGACAGCTCTGTAGGTGCACAAAATGCAACACAGTCCTATAATTTTGCAAACTCTCAAGGTGATCTCTGGCTCAATATGGTGATCAAGTTCCTGAACTTGCCTTCACTTCTCCATAGAACAAGAGAGAATCAGAACAGAATTAAACTCATGAACCTCAATAAAAAAGAGAATGGGAGATGGGGCAACATCCAAATTGGACTTCAAAGCATTGTTGGGAGATGACTAATGGGCGAGGACCATATCTAGGGTATCCCAAAGGTCACCTGTAAAGTTACCATACATTGGGAAAGTGGGAAATTGTTGATAATTGTGCCTTTATCTATAAAATATTCATTACAAAAATTTATAAACTATGTACAAAATATTCTGTGTGTGTTGACCATGACTTTGGAAAAATTTTATGAAGATTTTGTAAATAAATGTACAGTTAGGTACAATTTCTCATTTTACCAATGTATGGGTGAGCTTTGGGACACCCTGTATTTGAACAAAGAAGATTGTTCAAAATTAATATAGACAAGTATGGGAGGGAAAGAGGGAGCTAATCTCCCTGGCTAACCCGCAAAGTCTTTTGGAATAAAATCAGTAGGAGGGTGGGATTATGGAAGGGGGCCAAAATTGGAAGGAGAGAGTGGGGAGTCTGAAAAAATTCTGTCTCTGGATCAAGGAGCCAATCAGTTTTCTACTCCTCTTCTCTCTCTCACATTCCTGGATATTACAAGTGTACAAGACACTTCATGTTGATTCATGGCAAGAGAAACCAAGCATAATAACAACAATCATGATAAAAATGATGAGTACTATGTTTAAGAAATTCAAAAAAGCCAACATAATGGGCACAATGTGAGGATGTATGACATACTTCTTGGCGATGGGACACAATTATAAGAGGGACCCTACCTAACAGATGCAAACATTGTAATATAATTTTTTGTACCCTCAAATTAACCTGAAACAATAAAAAGAATGCAATAAAGCACCTGGGGAGAATTAGAAGCACTAGCTCAGAGCTAGTGCCACAAAGTGAATTTTTTCCAGCTTTGGCAATCCCTTATCATAAAGCTGGCTTTTCAGTGAGTCAAGCACCAAACTGGCTTGGTCAGCCTCCCAATTGAAGGAGTACTCTTGCAAAGAAAACAAGCTTACATATACAGCGGTAGATAAAACCCAGCTTACTGCCAGGAAAAGTCAACCCCATACTTCCTATTTAAATTAAAGTCACTCAGATACAGCAAATAAGCAGCATTGAAACAATAAGACAAACCAAAGAATTACCATGGAAACAGAAATAACTCATGGGAGAGAAGAAATTTGAAATGAAAATCTAATTAGTATTCTCAGAGATATTTGAAGAACGCTACCAAAAACATCAACCAGATTAAGTCTAGGAACTCGACATAACACAGAGCAAAGGGTACAAAGAGATAGAAAACGTGCAGTAAAGTATAAAAGTATTGGATAACAACTCAGGATACCCAAGGTCCAAGACCTGAGCTCAGGAAAGAGAAAGCAGAAAATAAAAGGGAATAAATAAGTAAAGCAAAATATGGGAAAAGTTTGAATCTCTGAAGAAAGACATGACTATTTCTATTTTTGGAAGGTGACTCTGTTTACACACAAAAATGTGGATTAAAAAGGAAAACAAACAAACAAAAAAAACACTTATAAATGTATTATTAAGAAATTTTAGCCTGGCGGTGGCTCATGCCTGTAATTCCAGCACTTGGGAGGCCGAGGCAGATGGATCTCCTAAGCTCACAGGCTCGAGACCAGCCTGAGCCAGAATGAGACTCCATCTCTAAAAAATAACTGGGCTTTGTGGCAGGTTCCTGTAGTCCCAACTGCTTAGGAGGAGGCAAGAGAATTGCTTGAGCCCAAGAGTTTGAGGCTGCTGTGAACTATGACACCATAGCACTCTACCCAGGGTAACAAAGTGAGACTCTGTCTCAAAAAAAAAAAAAAAAAAGAAGAAAAAGAAAAGAAATCTTAGAACATATATATAATATATAATATATATAAATACACATAGATATAAAGATGCTATCTTGAACTTTGCCAATGCTGTGGCAGAGGAATGAGAACTGTGTTTGTATTTAAATGTCCGCATCTGAGTATGACCCACTTTTCTGTTCTTTAATTCTTTGGCCAAGCACCTTAACTTTGCTGCTTTGGCAAATGAATGGGAGGGCTTAGGAAGTTCAATCATCCCATGTACATAAAAGGTATAGATGAGGAAAAATTACTAGGGAATAGCACCAGTGTCTTCAGTCATGGCTTCCACATATCTTAAAAGTTTGTGATAGTTATTCTAGTATAACAAGGGTGATGATTGTGGGGAAAATATGCAGAGATATTTATTTTATAAAGGGTGACTCAAGGGTATGGTCGGAGCCTAAGCAATAAGAAGAGATTATATGCATGTATGTGTGTATATATTTTTATATGCATATAAATACACACATACATATAAAATTGTGGTAAAATGCTATATATAAACATAAAATTTACCATTTCATTCATTTTTAAGTTTGCAATCAGGTGGAATTAAGTAAATCTAAATTGGTATGCAACCATCTCCACAATTCATCCCCAGAACATTTTTATCTTCCTGAACTAAAAGCTTTGTAACCAATGAACAATGACTTTATAAAAAACTTTCTTCCTTCTGTTTCCATGAACTTGATTACTCTCATTACCTCTAGAAGTAGAATCATATATTTGTCCTTCTGTGTCTGATTTATGTCATTTACAAATGTCTTCAAGGTTCATCCATATTGAAGCATACCTCAAAATTACACTCTCTTTCACAGGCTGAATTATACTCCATAAAAATCTTCACAAATGTACATGTTGTTCTTGAGCAGGAGCTATTATGCGTCTCTGTTTCATTTTAACTTTACCATATGTGATGCTAAAGTCATCCCTGAAGATTGTTTCAAGAAATTGTTTAAAACAATGATATCCGACTGAAAATCTGGAATATTAACTGAGATGTGAGTGGGAGATGGGAAGTGAGGATAATATAAGAGCTAAGTATTCATCTTCAGTAGACAGGATATGGTGCTGCCTGTATGTTGTAGATTAAGAGTTGCATTAGCACTTTACATAGAACTATGGATGTACCTCCACAAGAAGCAGGATTGTAAAAAATAACAAAGAATGCTTCTGCTACAGAAGGTTGGTAATTTTAGAGGTAAAACAAAAGACTTTCCTTAATATTTTAAAATGTTTTGCATTACTAATTTTGTTCTAAATGTATATGATCATAGCACATGTCTGCAAGCACACTCATAGTTAATAATCAGCATTGTAACCTAGACCCCCCAAGTTAACTGTGTATAGTTTTCATGGCACCAGAATGCCTTTCCTAAGATACTTTCTTGAAGATCCTTAAACAACAAAGCCACTTGGAAAAAGACCTGGGAAAAACATAAAAAGACATAACAATAGCATAATTGCAAAGGTCCCTTTTTCTCCTCTTCTCCATGTCGGACTTCTCATAATGCTGATGTATTGTCTGTAGCATCATTTTATTACTGTAACTGCTACTGCTGCTGTTTTTTCCTTTTGATGAGATCTATGTGTTTCTTCTGGACTGGTCTTGATACTTCGGAATATGTGCAAGTTCACTGAGAGCATACCATAAGAGTACTAGGTTACTTCCCTGATTCGCCCCTGGTGTTTCCTTAAAGGCCTGTTCTTGTCAGCACACTCTCCACATCAGCCCAATTCATGTAGCAGCCCTGACCCCTACTCTAGCTGGGTGGGTGGTGCCTGTATACCCTCTGGCCCCCTACTCCCCAGCTTTCCTTGGCCATCCAACGGCAGTCACACCTGGGTCATGTTTCTCTTCCTGACTCACCTGAAAGCCTGAGCTCCTCCTAGCAACATCACTCTGTCAGAAGCTTCCTGTAAAGCTCTCAAATTCACAAGAGTGATGTATCCTCTGTGTGGCTGCACTCAGGGCAGCAGAAACAGGAACACATTCACCTCCAAGTTTGTCAAATTTTCCAAGCCTCAAACAGACTAGAGGATCATTTCAACGAAGTCCAGTATTACAGATACATTTGTGACATTTCAAACAAATGAAAAGAATCTCCATGTCTGAAAATTGCAATAGGGTCTTCTCAGATGTGTTTTCTTCCTTTAAAGTTGTTGCTCTGTCATGTTCTTCTGATGTGCATTACCATCTTTGCTATTAATGCTTTTTGTAGATGCAGAAATTTGATTGGGAAAAGCGATGAAGGATGGCAAGAGAATCTTCTATATGCTGCACGTGTCAATTCACATTTCTAGTGTTATTTCCAATTGTAGGTTCCATACAGGAAAGAAATCTAGAAACTTCTAAAATAAAATCTACTATAATCATGTGGTGACGGAAATTCACATGAATTAAGAAATGCTTACGGGAGCTGACCATGTGCAATCTAAAACAAATGTAGAAGACAATTTATTGTGAATGAGTTAAACATTGTTATTTCTATCTATGAGTTTTGTGATGCTTCATGAGGTCACTCAAGCACTTTATCTCTCTTTTTTTTTTTTTTTGGAGACAGAGCCTCAAGCTGTCACCCTGGATAGAGTGCTGTGGCATCACAGCTCACAGCAACCTCCAATTCCTGGGCTCAAGCGAGTCTCCTGCCTCCACCTCCCAAG